>JARHVA010006978.1:0-110000 GCA_037957365.1 Torreya grandis | reverse complement strand
CCCTAGGCTTTACTACCTATATCTCCACCCTGGCCCTCACTACCTATCTCTCCACCTTAGGCCTCACTACCTATCTCTCCACCCTAGGTGTAACTACCTATCACAACTTAGTCCTCATGGCTTATATCTCAAACTCTCAACCCTACAACCTATCTTTTAAGCCTAAGTCCCATGACCTATTTCAACCTACCTTTTCCTAACCATTTCCCTTAACAAAATTTTAACAATACCTTGGATCATTTTCCCTATACACTGGGAGAACTACATTGGCTTAAGGCCCTCAACTAGGCTATGTAGGTAGAACTCAGTCGACATGGGGTCTTTTAAGGCTAGCTCAACCATTAAGCTAGTTGACTAATTCAATTAGGGATCCAAAATTGGCCTTTTCTCCTATTTTGGACTTTTCAAGGTCATTGATGTTAGTCTTATATGCTGATATCGATGCTTGATGTTGACTGACTTTAATAAATCCCACTGACATTGGTACCATATCGCCTAACATCAATAAACCCCATCGACATTGATGACTGGTTCAACACTAGGGCCAAACAACCCATCTCCCACTTTTGATTTTTTCTTTAAAAACTACCCCTAAATCCCTCACAAATTCACCTAGACCTATCCCACCCCATTTCCTACTCCCCTAAAGGCATTTTTTATACCCATATTTTAAATTTAGCTTAAAATAACAAATTAAAAAACTTAAATTCCAATTCAACTCATGGAGGATCTTACCTCATCTCTTCATCTCCTCTGAGCTAGAATAGCTAGCCCTTATGGTGGTGTGCCTCTATCTAGGTCCCCTATTAACTCTGCCATCTCACTAGCACTCATAGCTCTTTTTATCTCTAATCAAATATTGAAAATGAGTTCTAGTGGGCCACCAAACCCCTTTTTGTCAAGTTTGGTCACCCACTAATTTTGGAATTCTTAACCTAAGCCACTGACATCAATAATACTTCTTACCAACATTGGTAACATAACTAACATTAGCAGCCTTAAATTAGAGTTTCTAACCCCAACCATAACCCTTTGGATTATACCATTAATCTAGGGTAAATTAGAAATTATGTATATCTCCCTTACCATGACAAATAACTTGGAGATCACATATATCTCCCCACCCACAACAACCAACCTTGGATATCACGTATATCTCCCCAACCATGACAACCAACCTTAGAGATCACTTAAATCTCCACACACAATGACTTTGATTAGATATCACAAATATCTCCTTGACCATTGAACCTTTTAAACCAACCTTGCATTGTTTGTCTTGATTGCTTATACTACCTTGTTATAGTTTGCTATTATACACACACATGTATATTAGGCATTTTGGATTGTGACCAAGCTAGTCCTATCACCTACAGCCTTTTGTGTTTACCATAGTTACTTCCTACCTTTGATAGCTATAACACATGGACCATTAGAGCTACAACTTTGATCATTTTAACCTTATCAATTATCACTTACAAGTTGTGATTTGGTTATTTCTATCTGAGTCCTTACCTTTACCTATGTCTTGATTTTGTTAACTATAACTCATTGTAGTATATACACAAGAAGTGATACCATATTCTCACTCAACATCCACCCACCCAATTTAATCTTTATCAAATCAATACCCAATTCTAGTTTCTCCTCCATTAGTTCTCATTTTGAGGGGGGATACCTCATCCAATACCTGGAGTACCCAACTCCTATTTTTTTATTATAACTTGTCAGTACAAATTATAAGACAAAAAGGGGCAAATGTAGAAACCAAAATTATGTCACACATGTATGTAACTCCCTATATTGAACCCCCTTGAGCCCCTATTAATAATTAGCCTTCCTAACCCATGCTTTTACCCCTCACACATTTAATTAATTTAAAATATTTAATTAAGTTAATTAAAAACTACTTATGCCACCTTACCTGGCCACCTCATCCTAAGACTAATTCTTACCCTCTCAGTCACCTCAAGACTTAGTCCCTTAATCTTAACTACCCATGCCTTTTTATCATCCCAAAAATAAATCCCTAACTAACCATATCCTTCTTAACCTCACATTTTTACTATTTCCTAATGGATACCACACTTGGCATGAGAAAGAATAAAAAATAGGCCTAAAATAGCCCTTTTACCTATTCTCATGCCACCAATGTCAATCAACCCACAATCAACATTGGTAGGATCATCGACATTAGTTACTTAAGCCAAATCCTAAACTGATGTTCAGGTTAGTAGAAATTAAAAAAACTTATTTATTTACATACAGGATTTGGCATTTAACTTTCTACATTCAAGCTTACCATTACTCTACACAAGTCAATCTAGATTATGAATTGATTTACTGCACAAATCTTGGATTCTTCTAAACTAGTAGCACATGCTTATCTTTTTGTTCACCTATTGATTCAACATACCTCATTAGATCCATCTATCTAGCACCCATGGTTCATCCATTTTATTAGCTAAGTATATCTCTATGTTTTGGTAATTCCTTTAAACAATCACTTTACAATTACTTTACATTATACTATTTATCATTTTACTAGCATCCTGACTCTCCCTGTGGAGGAGTTGTAAAACTCCTTCACCTATTTTACTTTGATTCAAACATACCAATCTTCTAGCTAGACCCACCTGAGTCTTACACACTCCTTTATGACTCTTCCCAACCTCATAAACTTGACCAACATCCACCTCCTAGCTTATAAAAGTCTCCTATAACCCCCTAAGAACTTACAACCCCTACTAACATCGGTCACATAACTGACATTGGTCATATAACTAACATTGGCCATATCTCTTTATCAACATCAATAGCCTAATCAATGTCAACGACCATGCATTTCCACTACCCTCCCTGAGCCTACCCAAACAACCTCCAAAAACATCAATAACTCACATTACCTACACTATGTCACTCTTTGTTGCACTCAGACTAAAATAATAGTATGCATATCTCTCTCTTACTCTCTCTTTAATTTTGTTATTCATTACCAATTTTGTTTCAAAAAGTGGATTGTCATCCCTAAGGAAGTTTGACATTTCCAAGAATAAGCATGTAGATTGGCAACCCACTCATCTATATACTAACAAATATTCTAGTGGTAATACTTTATTATTCATAGGTAGGCCTCCCTATCCAAAGAGAAGTGCTCAACATTGTTTGGATATAGTGCACAACCAATCCAGGTTCTCTCTAATCTCTAACCCCTACCCTTCATCTTTTTTTCTCCTTAAACATCAAATAGATTCAAAATTTAGTGCAAGAGATGTCACCAATTTTTACAATAGGTATGCCAACTACTCTAAATTATGGGATGTTATTAATTCTATTGACATGTTTTTAGTAGACAAAAATCTATCTTCCATGGAGTGACTATTCATCATAGACTTGCTATCACTTAAGAGATAAGGACTACATTCAGTTGTGACCAAGCCTAAGGTGATGTACTACATCAACCTCCTATGAGAGTTATTCTTCACTAGGAAGGTTATGTAGGATTATTTTCTTCACCATATGGATAACCAAATGATCATTACATGCATATCCAAAGTAGATTTTTGGAGATATTTATCACTACTAGTTCTAGATGCATATTTTGACAAACATAGATTGGTTTTGTGGAATTAAGATAAATTAATGGAAAAGGTGCTAACTTCATGGATTCTCCCTAATGAAACAATGATATGTAAATGTCAAAATACTACACCTATCAACAAAATTAGGATGGGAGTGTAGATCAAGATGGCACTGCTTAACAAGCTCTATGGCATGCCCAGTATTCATTTCCTCAATTTGGATTGGGTACCATTATTACATATGATGATGATCAATGATGTAGAATTTGTCTTGGGTGAAATTATAAGCTACCAATTGAGAGAATAGGTCATACATAATAAAAATAATCTTAGTCTTGTGGGACACTTCTATATGATGGCATATCTTTTATACATTGTAATTGACATAATATATAAGGTCTTAGGTGAGATATAGAGCTTGGCCATCGACTATGTCAAGAATTGCATCTATGATTACTTATAATTTATTTATATTTATTCTTATACCAATAAGATGGTTAGGATCAATGAGATATTTATTCTCAAGTCTAGCAAGTAATCCATGGGTTTATAATGCCCAAAATTAGAGAAATCATAGTGAAGATACTATACGGTAAAGGTGATTGTTTTGTGTATCTTGACTAAACTATTATCTTAATTATTGGACACAAGGCTAATCCCCTGAGCCTCCTAAATTATGTACCTAAAAAATTGGTGGAGAAATAAATTAATTTCCAACTCTGGTGGAGCATTGAGGAGGACTTAACCAAAAATAAACAAAACACATTCTATGGGCACCATATGGTCATTGGCTAGATGTGTTACACATAAAATAATCACTTTAGAGATGTGGGTGGCAAAATAAAGAGTTTTCATTTACCCATAGTAACACATAGGGACTATAATCCTTATGGCATCATACAAAGACACATTTAAGGCCTTGGTATCCCTTATCAACATGTGATTTATGATTATGAATTTTTATTCATGAAGGCATATAATGATGATGATGATGTATTAGAAAGGGCAAGAGTTTCTAGTTTGAAGGAAGATCATTTAAGCATGATTCTACAAGAACCTTCAATAACAACAAAATAATTTCATAGTAGATTACCACTCTTTATAATATGGTATCCTTAGACTTTTGGAAGATCTAACCTCTAAATCAATCCAAAGAATAAGGAGATACTTCATAATAACTTCATTTCAAGTTAAGATCTATTAATAAGGAACCATGGGTGAGTGAACCTGATCCTAGGGGAGCTCTAGGAGATCCCATTAATGTATATTCTTTTGATGAGGAAGAACAAGGATAGTAACACCTAGATATGATTTTAATTCTAATTCTTATAGCTGCCCTTAAAATAAAAAAAATTCATCATTGGGAGTAACTACATAGGAAGCTACTGCATCAGATCAACAAGGCTCTTCTTTATAACCTAATACCACTATTTTCTACAATAATAAGCTTAGAAATCCCTAAAGTAGAAATCAAATAATAAGAAGATATTCATGATGAAATAAAATTGGATAGAGCTAAGGCTCTGAGCCTTGTAGTTGACAAAGTGAAAGCACCAACTATGGAGGTCACCATAGGTAAAAAGGCTTTACCTTTTAAGACCACTTCCTTACTTTCTTCTTCTATTCCTATTTTTAGTTTGTACCAATTTCATCTATGTTAAAATTCCAAAATTTGAAAAGGAATCTTTCACCCCTGATGATCCATTAACCTCTTCCTCTCTCTTACATTCCCTCTACTCACTCCAAAAGTTGAAAAGGATTCTTTCACTATTACTCTATCTTCCACCACTATTGATCCATCTTCCACCATCGTGCCTTCCACCTCCATAGTTACACTACTACTATTTTCTCTGGTACTAACACAATCAGATATTTGAAGAGAAAAAGGGCATCAAAGAAGATTGAAATATCCATGGCCACTCCCCAACTCCATGTCTCATCCACCCAAATCACTCTCCCCATGACATCCACCACTTCATCCCAAGAAACCATTGTCACAAGCTTAGGCAAGAGGAAGAAGGTATAAAATACACAAGCTATCATAGTCCACCTACTCCCCTAATATGGAAGTTTGGATTGGTCCAAGATTGTTTGGTCTTCCTTGCCTAACACAATTCTCAGGGCATGAAAGAAGCAATAACTAGTAGAGGATGTTAAAGAAGAGGTTGTATTCAAAATCCAAAAGGATATAGACCCCAACCATCTAATAATTCCTCTATGGGCCATTGATTTAAAAGTGAAAACATATCAAATGCCTAGTTTTAAAATAATAGATCTCCCATCTATTACAAATTTATTTGACAAACCATCTAAGAGTATTCAAAGAGTAAGAAAGAGGAAGTTGGAAGATGATGTTGGTAGAGATATAATTCCAGAAGAGAAGCAAGAAGTATTTTCCTTATACAAAAGTCAAAATAGACAATTGGGGCAATCCCCTTATAATGAAGACTTAAAATCTTTGGCCAAATCACATGAGGATGCCATGACAGCAATTCACAAAGGTACAAAACTAGCAAGACAAGAATTGGAGGAATAATTAGAGAAAATAAAAGAGAAACAAAAGATAACACATATCATAGTAGGCATTGAAGTTAAAATGAAGGAAGTAAAATCTAAGTGCTATAATTATTTAAAGTCATTATAGTTTATGCGAGCTGAATTAGCCCCCCATATTAATAGCACTCATAAATTATTTAATTTTTTGAAGTTAGACAAGAATAAGCTCAAATTTTTAATTGTTTAGACAATCAATAAGGCTTATAACCATTTGAATCTCATGACACCATTAGAGGCATATAATACACTTAGCATGGTGTTCATTATAATAGAAGAGAAGAGGTTAGGGAATGGTTAATAGCTACTAGTGATTTTTTCCCCAAATACCAAAAGCATGAGGCCCTCATCTTATAAAATTGGAATGATTTGAAACTGTCAAAAGTGAAATATGCTACAATAAAGTTAATTGATAAGATTAACTTTGATCAACTTATTTAGAAGGCTTTAGATAATTTTTAGCAAAGTTTACAAGGGTTTCCATTAGAGGACATTAAAGTTGAGTTTAGATTTTCTAGGAAAATGGTGATAGAAGTTGAGATCTTCAAAATCAACTTCTAGATGATAAAAGTAGATCATGAAAAGTTACTAGGATAGGTTGAAAAGGTGAATATACCCACTCTTTTGAATTTAGACATAATTAGATAGAAGCATGATGTGTCACACCACTATTGGCTTGAGATAGAGGTAAATAAGAAGCAAACTTAAGCTACAACTTCTAGTTCTACATTGACAACTATAGTTACAACACCGACTAAAGTCCATGAAGCCATGTAGACATCAACACAACCTAAAGGGACAATTTTTATTAAATTTACATTCTATAGTAGTATATATTCTATATTTATAGTTTTATTATGGTTAAAAAAATTATAAAAGTTGCATATTCATTTTCATAAACATGCACACATTACATGATTTTGTAAAGGCTAACTTGAACTATTAACAACTATAAGATAACTTTATATGGTTTTTAACCACAGTTATAAATATTCCATGTAATGCATTCTACATGTACTTGGAGGATGAGGTGACCCATCCCCACGTCTTCCCAATGTCTATTTAAACACATATAACCCATTGTTTTGAAGGTTCATAATATTTTTAATATATAGGAGAATAAGCAATTTCAATTTTTAACTCATGTGTTTATGTATTTTATTTCCAATTTTTGTTGTAATTAGGCTTATTTATTTTATGTGTATGATTCAATAAATCTTAGTGTGCAAATTTTTTGAAGGATTTCTTTATTGTCTTAATTTATAAGCTAGTCTTAGATGTGCAATAATTATTTAAGGATTAGTAAAGTACATTGATTATTGATAATTAAGTTGAATGAATCATATTCATAAGCATGTAGAATTGCTTCCATTTGATATAGTTTTATGTGTATGTACAACAACTATCTCAGATACCTCACTAAGCCCAAGCCATAATCTCTTGATTAAGAGTGTATAATAGCTACCCTAAAAATAGTAACCTTTGACTAAGGCCTATGAGTTTCTTATATCAAGACTATCTTAAACTGCTTGATCATGTTTGACTGTGTGTGTGTAATAGCTGTTAGTAATAGGCATATGTTTTGAAATCACTTATCCACTTATAAACCAACTAATGAGGTGATTCTTGAAGTCACAGGACCTTTCTTTTTTTTCTCAACCTTTCCCTCTTTTTTGAGTTTATTTTGAGACCTACCCATTCTAGATTAACAACCATCCTTCCACCAACTCATCTATATTTTACTTCCTTTTTAGAGACCACCTATCTATCGATAAAACCTTATTAACAACTTGCATGCCCTACATTTTATTCCATCACCTAGTTTTTAAGACCGCATACCTATGACTCATGCTCTAGAGTGGAGTTTATCTCCATTAAGATCCTAAAATATTAGAGGCTACCTCATTATGATAATTGGTGTGCATAAAAACCACATCAACATCCTCTTTATAACACTAGAAGGAGGGCCTTAGAACCTCCAATAAAAGAGGTTAGTTTCTGCATAGATTTGCACTAGAGTCACCTATGAGAGTGATGAGATCTATTTCTTAGATTGGTCTTCTAGTCTCACCCTTATCAAATCATAGGAGGCCTATAGTTATACAAAATATCCCTAATAAACTCAAGACACCTTCCCAAATAAGGATCACTTCCCCTATTAATCATCCCATAGATCAACCACCTTGGTTGGTTGGATATTTTATTTCCATCCCAAGAGATTTGCATGACCTACCCAGGAATCCTAAAAAGTATTTTCCATCTTGCTCTCCTTTACAAGCAAAAATAATAGAGGAACACATAAATTATTTTAAATCTTCTTAAAATTAATGAATGTTATTAATGAATATGTTGCATGTAGGATTTTACATTTTACACTAATGGATGTTACTTATGAGTGGTATATGAATCTAACAAAAAATTCCACCACTTCATGGGATACATGTTAAGCAAATTTTCTTGCATAATTTAGATAGGTTACCATCCCCAATTTGGTATACCATCACTTCACTATCATGAAGAGAGAACCTAATGATCCAATCCATGCTTTCAATGCAAGATTTAAAAATATGTATACATGGTTAAACCCAAGGTATAAACTAAAAGAAGCATTAGCATTGGATATGTAAAAGAATTATTTGGACCTAATTATTACATTATTTTTGAGAAGGGTAGTTGATAATAGAAACTTAAAATTGGCATATGAAGAAGCCATTAACATTGATAAGAATCTCAATCCCTAGGTACCTGGCATACCCAAAATCAATAATGGCTTCCTAAAATTAAATCTAGTACCATATGTAAAGTAGAACATTCTTGCATTTATTTAGAACTAGTTATACACTCTGCCTCCTCTGACATAGTTAACACAACTAAATTATTGTTTCTTAAACAACCATGTACAAGGAAATGGTTACCAACATAATAAAAAAAATTCCATATCTTCTACTACTATCCTCCAGGGCACTAACTCTACAAAGGTAGAGTTGGATAGTATTCAAAATATGGTTCAAAAGCTAAGTAATGATGTCCTCAACATGAAAAGAAAGATGGGAAATTATAATGTCCCAAGTGATAATCAAAATTATGGAGTCCAAAAGTACAATAGACTATTAAATAAGCCTACAAAAAACACAAAGTAACCTAACAAGCTTCCAAATATCAACATGGCAGAGACAACTCTACCTAATTGGTGCAAAATCCATAATACCTCTCAGCATGGTGAGATTGATTGTGTTGAGTTCTATTTAGTATTTGAAATATTTTAAAGAGAATTAGTAAGTCATGATCAAATCCATAATCCACTAGCATCCCACCATGATCCTGGCCCTTAAAACACTACCATGTTCATTGAGACTCACACATTTCCATTTCCAAGTGAGAATGATAATGTACCATAATATTACAGTGATGAAATTCACACTTTCCACTAATTCTAGAAATGTGGTTATAATATAAGGAATAAGAATCCCTTCACAAATTCTATTTCTCCAAATAGCATTGCCATTCCACCCAATTATAAAGTTGACAACAATCTGCCTACCCCAAAAGGGAATGATCAACCTCAGAACAAGGAGGAACATAGCAAGGGGGATATAAAATCATTGAAGACATAATAAAAATCAAATAAAATATTACTCTACATAAATTATCTTAGATCATTGAATCGAAGGATCTAATATAAAATTCTATCATAAGGAAGACCCCTGTAAAAAGGACCAAATCATCTATAGATAAATCAAAAGTTACTAACACCAATGTCATATATAAAAACAAGCTAGAAGTTCCACCTTTTTTTTCTAACTATCAAAGTATTTGGTAAGAATATTCATAATTGTTTAGTTAATTTTGGATCCTCAAAAACTATTATGCCTATATCCATATGTCAAAATCTTGGTCTAAATCCAAGCCCTTCAAAGAGAATAGTTTCACAATTGGATTAAATGGTGGTATCAGTGATTAAAGAATTGATTATTATGTGTATTCAAGTAGCATATGAACCATGAGTCTAGATGACTAGTGATATCCTTTTAGTAGACATACCTAAAGGCTATAGACTATTATTGAGTAGGGACTAGTCTAAAATGCTCAATGGATATCTCTCTACAAACTTCTCTCACATCTAGATACCATGAATAGGCATTGAAAACAGAATCCACATAAATAAGGAACTAAGGATGAAATATCCTATCATGGATTATAATGTGAAGAATGAAGAGGTAAAGTATGAATATCCTAGCCTTGGTATTTATACTTTTACTATGAAAATTCAAATACAAGAGCTAGAATCTGAAATCTCTAATTGCTATAGACTTTACACTTTTATGGTGTTAGATCTAAACAAGGATAAGGTGTAGGAATCAAACTAATTGATCAATAGGGAAAGAATTTTTTGGTATAATATAGGTTATAGTTCCCTTGTACTAATAATAGAGTTGAATATGAAACTTTAATTTTGGGATTGCAACTTACACTAAAGAACAATGTAAATCAATTATTAGTATATAATGACTCATAGCCGGTAGTCAATCAAGTGAAAAATAAATACCAATGTAATCCATCTTATTTGAAAAGATACAGACATAGATCATGGGATCTTATTGAGAGCTTTGAAGCTTTCAACATAGTAATAGTTCCTAGAGAGTAAAATCAAATTTATAGACTCACTAGATGTTGTTACTAATTTGGAACCTCTCCAAAAATCCAAGGTAAAGATATTTTTTTAATGGAGCTAGTACCTTGTCCTTATATTCCTAATAATGTATAAATTTTATAAGTCTTTGATGATGATCAATAGATCATTTATTTTCTAACCAATTCAAGGTAATTTGAGGCCCAAATCATCAATGATAAGGAAGTCAATCATCTCTATCAAGAGGATTCAGACAAGTGAGGTATTCTCCATCTCAAATAGAATCATCTCCTAACTAGGTTGGTCTCCTTAGAAAGACCATTTGACATAGATCCTCATTTTAACAACTAAGGCAACCTAAAGCCAATGAGTATAACTTTAAAATGGATAATTTAGGTGATGAACATAACCCACATTATGTTAAAATAATTTTCAAACTATACCCCAGAGTAAATATAATGAGTGAAGAATTTAATCACTTAATATAGAGATGTGATTGTTTGGACATATGAAGACTTGAAGGTTTATGACCTTAAGGTCATCAATCATATAATTATTTTGAAACTAGATCACAAGCCATTTAGACAAAGATAGAGACCATTAAATCCTATCTTAGAGCCTTTCATTTAAAGAGAAGAAAAGTTTTTAAGTGCAAGAATATTCTTCCCAATACGACATTCTACTTGGGTGGACAATCTGGTCCCAGTCAAAAAGAAGAGTGGTGAGATTAGGTTATGTGCTAATTTTAGAAACTTGAACAAAAAATTCTAAAAATGACAATTATCCCTTGCCTTCATTAGATGAAGTAATACATATGGTAAGTGGCTCTTAAATGATGTCCTTAAATGGATTTTTAGGCTATTATCAAGTATTGGTACAATCAGAAGATAGAATGAAGACTACATTTACTATGAAGTAGGGTACTTATGCATATAAGAGGATACATTTTGGCCTAATAAATGCAAGAGACACCTTTTAATGAGTCATGGATCATGAATTTAAAGAATTAATAGGTAAGTGAATAATCATCTATATGGATGATCTTATTATGTTCTCCAAGAATAGGAATGACCACATATGCCATCTACAGTCAATCTTCAAGAGATGTAAAAGATTTGGTATTTTGTTGAACCCAAAGAAGAGTATATTTAGAGTAATTGAAGGTAAGTTTTAAGGACACATCATTTATCTAGATAGAATTTAGGGAATTTTGAAGATTACACCACCAAACAGAAAGAAGGAACTCAAGTCATTCTTTGGGAAGATTACTTTTGTAAAGAAATTTATAGGGATTATTAGACCCTTGAATGCAATGTTCAAGAATAATTATAAAATATAATGGATACCTAAGGCCCAAAAGTATTTTCAAGACATTAAAGATGCAATATCTTAGGCCCCAATACTAATTAGTCCAAATTTTACAAAGGAATTTTATTTGTACTCATTCACTTCAAAGCATACAATTGTTATTATTATAACATAGAATAAATATGAGATTGATCATCCAATTTCATTTATGAGCACAAATTTGAAAGATATTGAACTTAAGTACTCTATGATTGATAAATAAATTTTCACTTTTGTCAAAGCAGTGAAGAAATTTTGACACTAGATATTAAGGAACAAGACTATTTCTATCATACCTAATCATGTTGTCAAGATCACCTTATAATAGAATGAATGAGGAGAATGTAGAGATAAGTGGATGGCTAAACTACATGAATTTGACATAGAGATCAAGCCTATTAATACTATTTAGGGTTAAGGCATCATTCAAATATTGATTGAACCTGATTCATGTGGCCCTATTGAAGATGTATATGAATCATAAGTATCTAAAGGATAATGGTATGCTAACATAATACAATATTTACTTATAGGTAATTGTTCCCTAGTACACAATAGAGAATAAATGAGAGATTTGAGGCTCAAATATTCTCATTACATGATCAAAAAAGGAGTTATCTATAGAAGAAATTATGAAGGTATCTATATTAGGTATGTGTCCATAGAAGAATCTAAATAGATTCTAGAAAACTTGCATTAGAAGATAGTTAGTGGTCATCCATTCAAAAATACCACAACCCATAAGATCTTAATATTGGGCTACTAATGGCCAACATTTTTCAAAGATGTTCATGTTCATGTGAGAACATGTCATGAATGTTGAGCTTTAACTAAGAGAGAAGTACATGCAATAATGCCCTTGAAACCTATTATTTAAGGAAGGCCATTTTCCTAATGGAGTTTATATTTCATCAATGTCATTAACCCAAACTCCTTAGTAGGCCATAAGTTTGTACTCACTACCATAGACTATTTTACTAGATGAACTGAGGTTGTGGCCATAAATAATTCTAGAGAATAAGATGTGATTCACTTCTTGAAGGAACACATCACAATTAGATTTTTCACCCTCATTTATCTAATTTATGATAATGGGCTAGCATTCATATTATTTGAATTCATTTAATGGGCTCATGACAACTAGATTACTATCAAATCATCATCTAACCATTACCCCCAAGTAAATGGATTGAATAAATCAATGAATAAGAACTTGATAAATGCAATTAAGAATAAGCTAGGGATAAGCCTAATGACTGGCATATCTATTTAGGTCTTCCCTTTGGGTAGACTGAATAAGATACAAGTAGGCCCTTAAAGCTTTACCCTATTTTTTGGTGTATGGACATAAGCCAGTATTCCCAATCATGCTAAAATTATCAACTTATCAATTCATGAAAGAATACATGGAACCAAGTGACAAATCATAATCTAGACTACTAGACATAATATAAATGGAATATTTAATGCATGAAGCCTTATTGACCTTCAAAAGACACCAATATGTAGTTAAGAGGTGGTTTGAAAAAAGAGTAAAGGTCAAAGAATTTAGGATCTTAGATCTGGTACTTCTTTGGGATAAAGCCCATGAAAAGAAAGGATAGAATGACAAATTTGCCCCACTATGGATTGGACCATATCAGATTTTAGAGATCCTGGGCAATAATGTTTTATGTCTAAAGGACTTATATGGCAATGAACTCACATATCTAGTGAATGAATAGTTTTTAAAGTATTACTTCATAGAAATACCATATAAAGGTACCCTCAATTGATGAAAAAAATGGTAGAGATAGGATTAGGTTAGATTTCCTACTTTCTTATAATATATTTTTTGCTTTTTAGATTAGTTTATTTCTTTCCTAGTAAGTTTCTTGTTTTTTAGGTTTAGTTTTATTGCTTTCTAGATTAGTTTTTTTGTTATTTCTTGTGACAATCTAAATTATTTCATTCTAGCATAACCAAAGCTAAAATTTAACTAGTTGGTCCCCTTAGCTTGTGCTTAATTAGACTTATATCATGAAGGTAAAATTATAAATAGATTCACAACTTGGGACTTGTTCATAAATTAGGTATATTTATGTGTTTAGAGTCTTTAGGATGTATGTAATCACAAACCATTCTGGATTGTGTCATAATTGAATATTTCTACTAGGTATATGAAAGTTGATTTCAAGTACGTCATATAAATTTATAAAAAAAATTCTTATTTCATTGGATTAATCACACTTATTACATTAAAACTTTATTTCACTATATTTTGTCTATTTCAAGTATAAAGGAAAAATAAAAAATAATGATAGGGATAAGAGATTAGAGTGAACCCAAATTGGTTTACATGCCATATTCAAATGTTGTTAGCACTCATCTTTGGCTAGGGAGGACTATCTGCAATTAAGAAAGCACTACCACAAAATGTTTGTTGGTAGATAAATGAGTGGGTTGCCAAGTTACATGCTTGTTCTAAAAAGTGTGAAATTTCCTTAGAGATGATAGTCCACTTTTGAGAGATAAAATATTAATAAATAACTAAAAGAGAGGTAAAGTAAAGAGAGAGAGAAAGAGAAATAATGTTATCATTATTCATAACCTAAGTGCAGTAGAGAGTGACAGGGTGTAGATGGTGTATTTTGTTTATATTTTAGAAGTTGTTTGGGAAAGCTTTGGAAATCTTAAGGAGTCCATAGTCATCAACATTGATAGGGGATTGATTTATATTGGTTATACTACTGAGGTTAGTGGTGAAGGTGATTGATGTCAGTTAGGCTACTGAGTTTGATAGGGTAAATAATTGCCTAGGAGTTTATAGAAGGATTTTCCAAGTTTGGGAAATGGTTTTGATCAGGTTTGAGAGGTTGGGGAGAGTTATGAGAGAGAGAGTATGGTTTGGGTAGATCTAGTTAGAGGTTTGGTGTGTCAAGTCAAGGGGAAACAAGTAAGAAAAATTTGTAACTCCCTCACGAGGGTTTGATCAAGAGTGTATAAGGTAATGAATAGTAGATATGAAGTGATAGCAAAGTAAATACTTAAAATACCTATAAAATAAGTGATGTACTTAGTTGTAGTGGTCATTGAATGATAAGTGCTAGATTAATGGTCCCTATCAGGTAGTTTAAATTGATGGCCTAAATAAAGAGAATAAGTGGGTGTTGTTGGTCCTCAAAATCTTAGTTCTTAATCATGATTGACTTATGTAAGATGACAGTAAGCCAAGATGTTGAAAATTGAATGTTGAGAGCTTGAATGTAAGTAAGAATGAATTTTATTGATTTCTACTAACCTAAACTTTAGGTTAGAGTTTGGCTTATATCATTAACATCAATGATCCCACCAACATCGACCATGGGTTGACCAATGTTAGTATACCTAGAATAGGTAAAGATTACTATTTTTAGCATATTTTCTATTGCTCTTCATGCCAAGTGTGGAACCCATTACAAAATAGTAAAAATAAGAGGTTAAGAAGGAGGCAGTTGATTAGGAATTTAGTTTTGAAGTGAGAATAAGTCTTGGGTAGTTAGGATGAGGGGACCAGGTCTTGAGGTGACTCATCAGGTGAGAATTCATCATAGGGTGAGATGGATAGGTAAGATATAAAAAAGAGATTTTAATTAACTTAAGCATTTAAAATTAATTAAATGTGTGAGGGGTAAAAGCATGGGTTAGGGAGGCTAATTGTTATTATTTAAAAAATGGGCTAAAAGGGGTTTTGACACAGGGAGTTACACATGTGTGTGTGACATAATTTTAGTGTCTACTTTTGCCCCTTTTATCTTGTAAGTTGTACTAACAAGTTTACAAGATAAAAATAGGAGTTAGATGCTCCAAGTATTAGATGAGGTATCCCCCCCTCAAAATGGGAATTGATGAAGGAAAAACCAAAATCGAGTACAATTTGATAAAAAAGGTAATTGGGTGAGTGGTGGAGAATTGAGTATCACTTCATATGCTTATACTACTATGAGCTATAGTTGAAAAATTCAATAAAAATAAAGGTTGAAGAGGACTTAGATATAAATAACCAAAGCACAACTTATAAGTGATAGCTGATAGGTAAAAACAATCAAAATTGTAGCTCTAATGGTCGATGTGTCCCAAGTATCCAAGGTAGAAAGTGCCTATAGGAAACACAAAAGGGTTGAAGGTGACAACATGAGCTTGGTTCCATCAAAAACACCTAATATACATATGTGTGCACAATAGCCAACTATAGCAAAATAGCATAAGTAGTCAAGATAAGCAATGCAAGGTTAGTGTAAAAGGGTCAATGAGTGAGGAGATATTCATGATATCTACATAATGTCATCATGGGTGAAGATTTAAGTGATCTCCAATGGCATTTATCATGGTTTGGGAGATATACTTAATCTTCAAATTTCCCCAAAGTATGCGTAAAGTCTAAAAAGTTGGGGTTGCTCTTTTAGGGAAAAAATTATTATAATGGTGTTGACATCGGTGACATTGATAATATCAGTAATAAATATTGTTGACATTAGCACATTAGGGAAATGTTACTAATGTTAGTAGGCATAAGCATCAATGTTGGTATATTAGGTTAAGAATGTTGATGCTGGTAGCCAACCAAACCTGATAAAAGGGGGTTTGGTGACTAACCAAAATCATTTACAACTTGTGATTAGAGAAAAAATAGAGTTGTGAGAGTGACTAAGATGGAAGAGTAAGGAGGGGACCTAGTGGGAGGTGTACCACCATAAAATCCAAATATGCCAAAATAAAAGAGATGGAGAGATGAGGTAAGATCTTCTATTAGTTGTTTTGAAACTTTATTTGGTTCTTTGGAGATTTTAGGATAATTTAGAGGTGGGGGTATAGAAAATGTTAGTGGAGGGGTATGAAATAGGGTAGGGTAGTTTTAGGATAAGTTGGGGGAATTTGGGGTAAGTTTTTAAGTTAAAATTGTAGTTTTGGGCTTGGTTTATTTGTTCCTAAGGCCAAACCAATTGCTATCATCGATGAGGTCCATCGATGTCAACTAACATGACACTAAGGTCGATAGGTGTCTATTAATGTCAGTCGACACTTATGCCTATAAAGCACTGACATTAATAGGTTGAGATAGGTCAAGTGGCCTAGGGCTTAAAAGATAGGGCATAGTGTCAAGGGTCAGGGATATAGGTCATGAGGCCTAGAGTTGTGATAGGTAGGTAGGCCTAGCGTGGAGAGAGAGAGAGAAGAGGTAGTAAATCCTAGGGTAGAGAGAGAGGTAGTGAAGCCTAGGGTAGATGAAAAAGAGTAGGGTAGTTAGTTAAGTGGGTATATGGCTGAGCTAACCTTAGAAGACCCTATGTTGGCTAAGTGCTACCTACATAGCCCAGTTTAGGGCCTTAGAACAATGTAGTTCTCCCAAAGTGAAGGGAAAAAGGTGGTCGTAGGTTATATTAAAAAGTATGTGACTTGAGTTATGTGTATATGGATGTAGGTGAGGATAGAGATGACATTATGAGATCATCTACTAAGGCTTTTGATGTGTATGAGGAGGTATGTCACTTCATATGAGTGAGAGCACATGGTAACCATAGGGTTAGGAGGAGTGTGATGATATTGTTGAGTCACCTAAGATGTGATCCTTATGATAGCATTGATTGAGAGGTGGGATCACACCACCAACACCTTCCATCTATTGATCAAAGAGTTGATAATGATCCAAGAAGATGTCTATTGGATTTTATGGCTACCAATCCAGGGTGAGGAGTTCTTCACATACTTGAGAGAGGAGTATGATATCTATATGGTGGCATTATATGGTGAGCATGTTAGTTATGTGACTTATCATTCTATGAGTTTCACCTATAAGCCACTATATATGGTCGATGAGGAGTAGCATCAAATGAGCATCTTCATGATGATTGAGATCATGGTGTATGCATTACTAGATGCAGATGGTGATAGATTTTTGATTGCATTAACAAGTGTGCTTGCACAGATGGTTGAATAGTGGAATATTTTATATGGGGTCTAGTATTTTTAGTGTAGTTATATAGAGAGATATGGGGTTTGAGACTATGATGGTAATATAGTTTGTGTGTCAACCATCTACTACACTATTGGGCATATGAGCACATCATGGTGACATGACCATTGGGGTTACCTACCATGATTCTAGCTAGATTCAGAGTTGGTTTTAGATGGTGGAGAGAGGGTATGGCATAGACCTGAGTGGATGGTGTATCACATAACATTTCCTATTATAGGTGCATGATTAAGGGTTTCATCCATGTAGATATTTTGTGGAGACCCTACTTGACATACTCAATTTTCAAAGGATAGGCACAGTAGCTTGTTGGTTTGTAGAGCTTACTATGGGTCAGGGGGAGATGAGTTGGTGAGTTGGAGATGGTACCCATGACATGGGTCAAGACGTAGTTAGGTTTACTATAGGATATTCCACCTACCTTCCCTCGATATAGGAGGGATGACATAGAGGCACCCCTACCATTACCCCAAGAGATAGATGGGCTAGATTTTGAGGAACTACCAATAGGGCTAGGTGTTGGATATCTAGGGTGCATAATAGCATATACAAGCTGGTGGGCAAGTTTACATCCCATGGTGGAGGTTAGGAGGCCACCACCAGATTTATAGGGGTTGGTGAGAGAGAGGAATGCACTCATACATGCATGAGATGCAGCTTTGTAGGCTAGAGATATAACATAAGCATAGGTATTAGCCTTATAAGGGCAAGTTATGATGTTGCAAGGCTAGATTAGGGAATTATAGGGCTAGGTTGTAGCACTACAGGACCAAGTCAAATTTTTATAGGGTCAGGTAACTATAGTGATAGTGGAGAGGGATAGCTTGAGAGTAGTAGGTCAAGCTACTCCTCCTCTACCCTAGGGACCAGTACAGGTTGGGCCATTAGTAGGTGTTATGGGACTGCCATAGATTATATCTTTGGTGAGATATAATACTACCCTCAATGATATTGCCTATTATGAGAGGGCCATCAGAGAGTTTCCATAGATTTAGTGATATTTTGAGTTTAGGGAGCGTGAGAGATTTGTGTCATGTGCCATAGCTTCTAACTCATGCAGATGTAGATGGGCTAAGAGTTGTGATGACACTACTTCATCATGACCACATGGAGAGACTTTATGATCTTGAGTGCTAGATTTTATCATTTTTTATTATATTTAATATATGTACACCGACATATGAGACAAATATATGAGATGTACATTTTGAGAGAGAGATGACATTTTGATGATGTAGATTTATTGTGATCATATATATGAGATGTTTATTTATTTGTGATTTTGAGATGTATTTGTTATGATTGTGATGAAGATATTAATGTAGATGATGATGATATAGATGATGATTATTTAATGATATGTTAATTTTGATTTTAATATTGATCATGTTAGTTGAGTTAGACTAGCCTTTCCCATATATGTGATGGTATATGCATAGTTGGTTTGTTAGTTTTATCTTAGCATTTTTCCATATTTTGTGATGGTGTATGCTTAAAATGAATAAATTGGTTATGTTAGTTTATTTCAACATTTTTCTATATTTTTGATGGTGTATGTGTAAAATAAATTGAGTAGGCTTTGATAGTGTTGGTATGACATTCTTCTTCATCTCAATAGAGAGATTGACATGTGATGTGGATGGGAAACTAAAGAGGTAGAATGATCATGTACTAGTAAAGACCATAATCAGAACATAAATAGGCTTAGGAAAATGAGCCTCTTTCATGCCTTATATCTTTGAACCATTTTGTTTGTCAGATAAGCATCATGTTTACCTTATATTAAGTGAGCTTCAAAGTCCCTTGAAAGATTATGAGGGAAAAAAGGGTAAAATGAGGGAAATTGTTTGGGTAGCATAATCTACAAAGTGGGGATGATATGCCCTTTTTGTGGGTGACCCAAGAGCTACTATAGGCAAGTCCATGACTTAAAGATTATTATTTTTCTTTGTATAATATGATTAGTACAAGAAGCCTACAATAGGATTTTGTATGGGTTAAGGTCATATAAAGTTGACCAATGTGAGAAGCCTTGTTATTTGTAATTCCTTATGAGAACAAATATTGACTTATCCATCCTTCAAACAAGTGGTCTAAGCATTCATTTTTAATTTTAAATAGTTATCTTTCAAGGGAGTAGTCTATTGATAGTAGCAAAGGGAAGTTACATAGCTATCCTTCAAGGGAGTAGTCTACATTGAGAAGCATGACCTGAGAGTTTATAACTTGTCACATATCCCATGTATTTATTTTTTTTCTTTTTTTTATGCTTTAGTCATGGACAAGACTATATAGGCTTAGGAGTTTTACACTTTGAGGTCAAAACCATACCACTAAATAATTTAACTAAGTATATAGGAGTAAGGCTGAAGAAAAAGGGAAATGAATGTAATAAGGATGCTCAAGGGATGAGCTCAAGTTAAACACAAGGTGTTTAACAAAAGAATGGTCATAAGTGTAAGGTATTTAAAGGATTGAGTTTTGGCTTTCCTTCAAGAGAATACAAGTGATAAGTTTCTAAGCCATACTTGTGAGTTATGATATAAGGTCCAAGCCAATGAGGAGCAAACTTACCCTATTTACTTTTCTCCATGTTCATCAATGTTGATTTTATTTTAAGATGAGATCTCATATATTTAAATCTCTCTCTCTTTGAGGTTTTTTTTATAAGTGCATTTGATACGATCTTGATATATTTGGTGGTGGTTGAGGGCTATGAGATGGTGCTTATTAAGAAATTCAAGTTGAGCCAAACATTCTTGGTGAAGGTCATCATTAGTAAGTATGTCTTGTAGATAAATGAAAAGAGAAGGAATCTAGAATTCAAGAGGAAAAATATTCTCCTTCCCATATAACAAAGAAAAAGGTGTAGCACCCATAGGGGTTTGAATGCTAGTGTGGTAAGCCCATAAATCAAAAGGAATGTGTGTGTGACAATCCTTGCCCATATCGTTGACTACCTTCATGAGAATTTTGGTCAATGTTTTGTTAGAAGCTTCTACCTATCCATTTTCTTATGGATAGTATGATGACGAGAAGCTTAATTTGATTCCTAATGCATCACAAAGAATTTGAACACTATTATTTTTGAAATATTTACTGTTATCTATTATAATTTTATGAGGGACACCAAAATGATAGATGATGTGATGGTTGATGAAGTTAATAAATTTTTAAGCTTTAGTAGAGATGAGAGGGATGGCCTCAACCCACTTAGAGAAGTATTCAGTGGTAGTAATGATATAATGATGACAGATTGATGAATGAGGGTTAATATCCTCGATTAGATCTATGCCCCATTAGGAGAAAGGCCAAAAGTGTTTGGTGACTTATAATGCATGACTTGGAATGTGAAGGAGGTTAGCATTTTGTTGACATTCGATACAATTATGAATGTAATCAACATAATCTTGATGAAGTATGGGTCAATAATAGCGAAGTTGAAAGATACGCTTGGTAACTATGTGACCATTAAAATACCCACCATAAATCCCATCATAGACTTCTTTGATGGTTAAGGGATTCTCAATACTAGTGAGGCATCTAAAAAAAAGACCATCAAAACCTCACTTGTAGAGAATTCCATGCCTCTTTTTGGCATTTTGAATGGTTTGGCTAGTAGGATATTCAATAGGCAAATGGACACCTTATTCGTAATAACCCAAACCAAATCCTTTCTAAGCACACCCATAGAGATAGGTGTGAGTAAATCTAGGGTTAATCAGGAAAGAAAAGTCACAAGTAAATGGTTGTGGTGAAGAAGATGGATTACTGATAGTGAGAACTTGATCAATTCCTCCATATGTGAAATTAGTTCAAAGGTTAGGGGGGCATAAGGGATGATCATCCTAATGCGGGGATCATAATTTAGGTTCATGTGAAGCCTTCCATAATCTTTTAGAGTATAGAACATGTTGAGAATCAACAAATGATATTCATCTAGTGACAAACATTGAAAAGTCTCCTCTATGGGATACTTGTCAGGAATTTATATTGTCGATATCTGTGTAGCCATGGGAGTGGAGATTATGGAAGCTTCAGAAGTATCATGTAGGGAAGTTAATGTTTTAAATGGAATGAAAAAATCATTTGGGACTATAAGTCATGTTTCATGTTTTAAATGGAGGTGGGTCAATAGGTATAACATGTACTTGTCCATCATGTTCAAACTTGACATAGTGGTGCAAAGTTAAGAGTACACATGCCATAGCACTTATCCAAGGTCATCCAAGTAGTATGTTATATTTTAACTCTCCTTACACAACATATAAGACCTCAATAATAGTGTGGGGAATTATATGTATATGTAAGACAATAGTTCCTACTGTAATAGCTATGGTATTGTTAAATAAGTGGAGTACTGCATCAGTTTAAGACATGCAATTGTCAAGAAGGGCTAGTTGTTTATAGGAATGGGTGGAAATAATATTGATACTAACTCCCCCATTGATCATGACTCTCTTGAAATGAGTTTTATCAATAAATGTGGTAATAAAAAGTATAGAATCTTGATCTTTAGGGTGTTGAAGTGGAATTTTTGAATCATTGAAATAAATCAGGGAGATGGAATTAAGAGAACTAACCAAAGCTATAAGAGGTTGGGGATCATCTAATTATACCTCAATCACTTGAAAGACACTAATCAAAGCTTAATGGTGTTGGGATGAGTTTTGGATTAACTCATATAAAGACATTTTCATATGAGTTTGGTGAAGCTGTTTCACCATTAAGCTTTGAATAACATCCAAAGATGTTGTTTTAGGAATTCTTTATCAACCTATTCCTTAGCTTTATCTTTTTGGTTTTATGACCGTGTGGCCACATTAATTGTGTTGATCTAAAATGTAGGTGAATGAGGTGGTAAAGGGGTTATGACCACATATTTGGGTTTAAATTTAGGTGGAATAGTAGAAGGCACTATGGATGCCAAAGGTGGAATAATAGGAAGGTTAATGGGATTATTATTGAAGAGAGTGTTGACATCAAGGTTTTTCCAAATGAATACTATGAGGGCTTTACAACTCTCAGTATCGTGTCTAAGTGAATGATAATATAAACACACTCGTGTATCATTAAACCAAGATGGATTCATTCCAAGAGGATTATAAGGCTTAATGGGAGGAAGAGTTATTACATAAGATTGCAATAATTGACATATTAAAAATCTTTGAGAGCCTACAAGTGGGCTCACACTTATTGTGCTAATAGGAGTGGATGCCTTCTTTTGTTTTAGTGTTGAAAATGTAATGTTAAGTGGTGCTTTGTTTGGTGATGGTGGAGTTACATGTTTTGATTTAACTTTATTAGTGTCATATGTGAAAGGCCTACTAGATGGAAAAGGTAGGAGTGGAGGTAACTTAACCTTTTGTTTTTCTTGGGTTAATAATATTCTAATTAAAGTAGAGGGGTGTGGTCCCAAAATGGATGGTAAAGTTGAGGGTTGAAGAAAGGATCACAAGATCTAGGAAGCTTAACATTTTTATATAATTTAGGCTATGAAACTCTAACTTGTGGTTGATTAATTAAATCTAATTTCACCTATAGATGAATTAAATTAGATATGGGGCATACGCCTAAGGGCTTTATCTGCTTTAATGTGATAGATTCCTATAAGGGTGAGGGTTATGACATAGATGGTTAAACTTTGGGAACTTTTGGTGAAGAATATCTAGCTTTATCAAAGACCTTGGGGTAAAGGATAGTGAGATGGTTGGTGGTAAAGGTTGATATTAATTATGTTGAATATGGAGTTTTAAGTTAGTCCTAAAATGCCGCATGATCTAGCTTCATGGAGTCAATAAATTCTATAATTTTTACCAAATGTAAGAAGGGTTTAGATGAAGTTGATGTAGGCCTTATGATTATATCTTTAGAAGGTTGAGGTGTTTGGGAAAGGGGAATTTTTTTTATTTTTTCTACTTTGGGCCAAATATAATAAAGAACTACAATGGAGTCCTCTTTGACAGAGACAGGAGAAGAGACATGGTCTACCATGGGTGGAGGAGAGGTAGGTGAAGAAGGTTCATCAAGAGGGTAAAGCATATGTATTATGGCTCCCTTAACATGCGAGTGAGTCATAGGTAAATTATCATCCTCTATAGGTAAAATAAGGGGTAAGATTGGTATAATTCAAGTAGGCACAGTAGGTCTCTCATCTATTATGGGAGTAGATAATACTGTCTCCTCTAAGTGCAAAGGTGGAGTGGATGGGGTACTACTCTCTATAAGTGGAGAAGAGGTAGGTAAATAAGGTTCCTCAAGAGGGTATAATATAAGATGATGTTCGATTCAATATGTGTTTGAGAAATGGGTATGGTTTGGTCTTCTATTGGTAAGAGGATAGGTAATATTAGTGCAAAAGGAATTAACATTATAGGCTCCTCAAATGGAAAAAGAAGTGGTAAAGGAGGCTCTTCCTCATGAGGGTGTGGAATGGGTGAAATAATTTCTTCTACCTAAGGAGGAAGAATGGGAAAAATAAATTTCATTGACTATGGGGGAGGAGTCGATGAAATGGGTGTCTCTTGTTGAAGGGGAGGTAGAACTAGAGTTAAAAGAAAAACCATATTAACTGTATGGATATTATGATCACTTGAGTTAGTTATGGTCTGAATAATATTTTAATTGGGTGAATGGTTAGGAAAAGGGTATTTTAACACATACATACTTTTATTAGGGGATGCATTAGGATTATCCAAGATGAGATCACCTCTATCAAGCATGTCTTGAACAATGTTCTTGAGTGTCTTACATCTATTATAATTGTGGCCTTTAACTTGATGGTAAATACAAAACTCATCTTCCTTATACCAAGTTGGTATAAGATGGGAAGGGTCAAAATATATAGGAGGTTTAATTTGAGGAAGGCTTATGACACCTTGTTGAAATAGTTTTTCCAAAATGGATGTGTATGACTCCCCAATGGGAGTGTACTATCTTTGTTCATACCATTGTTGGAATTGCTTGGTCAAATTTTGGGAAGTCAAGGAATTTGATTGGTTTGTGGTTGTGGAAGAGGCTGACTTAATGACCACCATGTTCATAGAGCTTTTAGCTTTTTGGCTAGAATGAGAGATTTTAAAGGATGAGTCATTTGATTTGGAATTAGGATTCTTACTGTGCAGCTTGACTTTGCTTTCTTTTATAGCATAAATCTTGACTTTTCATGCCATTGTAAAAGCCTCATAAAATGTGTGATAAGTTTTTACCTAAAGTGTGGATAAGATGTGCTTAACACATGCCCTTGAGAAGAGATTAATAAGCTCAGGTTGGGGTAAGGAGAAGGAGAGTTGATTGATCAAGCTTCTCCAAGGAGTGACAAAATATGCAATAGACTCATCATAAAATTATTTGATAGAATAAAGGTCTATTATAGAAACCTTTTTATAAATGTTAATAGAGAAATGGTCTAGGAATATTTGTGTGAGTTTCATAAATGAGAAAAAGGAGTGCTAAGGTATAGAGCTATACTAATCCAAGGCAGCAGCCAAAAGAGACATAGGGAAAGTGTGAAGTAGTAACACATCATCGTGCCCTATTAAAAAATAAGCATGTCTAAATGCTTGCAAGTGCTATTGTGGGTCCTCTTTACTCTAGAAATGAGTAAATTTGGGGAGTTCTAATTAGCTTGGATAAGGGTTAATAGGCATAGAAGGATGGATGTGTTCATTGTATATTTGATCATAAGATAACACATTCTTTGAACCAAAAATAGATGTCTCTAGATTAGACATCTTGTCCATTAGCATCTTAATGAGGTCTAGAGGGGGATTAGTTTAGGGGATACCTCCTAAATTATAGGGAACTTGATAAGAAGTAGAGATATCATATGGTATAGCTTGTTGAGGTTATGTTGGGGAAACATAAGGATAATGAGTCATAAGCTGGGGTGAGAAAAGAAAAGGGGCTTGTCTTATTGGGTTAGAGATTATGATTTGGTTGGTTATTGTTATTATAGGTTGGATTATTGGCATGGTTAGACTGGGTAAAGGGTGAGTCATAAATTAGATAATTATAGGCACAAGGGTAGATGGAATAGATACCACTAAATTTTGAAATGGGGTAAGACTTGACTAAACTAGTTGTGGTTGTGAAAGTAGGGAAGTCACACCAGGGTTTAAGAGGGATTGGACAGTTGGTGATGCTAAACTTTGAACATTGTTTATATTTGGGTTACTCATCGAAGTGGTGGTTTGGGTAACCATGGGGAAAATAGTGGAGGCAATTGAAACTGAAGATGTATCCATTAGAGAGGTTTGCATACCATATATTGGGTCACCTGAATAATTATGAGTTCGGGTCATAGTAAGGTAGTGTTGAAGCACTGCCACATTGTGATAAAAAAATTTAGTAAAATCTTGATCTCCCTTAAGCATAATGGGAATTTGGTTGGGGTTGGGATTATGCTTTGTATCTAAATTATGTTCCATGATAGAATCAGAAGTGAGAGGGGAAGGTGGAAGTGGTTACCAACTTTCATAATAGGCAAGAATTTCGGCTTGAGCTCATGTCAATACCATGCAAGAGGAAGTTTAAATATTTTTACTACCCTGTATTAGTGATAGAATAAGAAAAAACCAAGTTTGAGTGTAGGTAAGTGGGTTATTTTAGCTTGTTGTTTTGAGTAGATGAAAATTACATAGTCACCGATGCCGGTCGCTTGATCAATGTTAGTAGAAAATTTTTGTTGACATCGATGGATTAACTGATGTTGGTAGGTAAAATCTACTGATGTCAGTAGAGTTAATTGATGTTAGTCACTATGATATCTTAAGAGATGGAAAATATGATGTTTTAGAAAACCAAAAGTTGAAACTAGGTAAAATAGTGAATGGAAGAGGTCTATGTAAGAAGGAAGAACACTTAACAATCTTGAGCTAATAGGTTATACAAACTGAGTATTAAAAATAATATTGATTTTGTGAATCAATAGGAAAACATCCTTACAAACTCTAAAATAGAGAACGCAATAGAAAATTAGAAAAATAACATACAACTAGCAATTATTAAGTCCTAGAGATTAATTTTTAGTCTCATGTTGGCTTATGCCTTAATCAAATAGTAAAAAGACAATTTGGTTATCGAAGGTACTAAAAAGCAATCTAGAGATGGTTTTAGGTTAGTTTTAGTGCTCAAGAGAAAATTTATGTTAGACTAGGTACGTGTCTTGTTATAGGAACTTTATCTCTACACTTCATGGACCTAGAGCCAAGCCAGGCCGCTTAGCCAAAATATACCTTCTATCTAGAGTTTATACTCCGTCAGAGAATGGAGTGGGTTCTCCCCTTGGTGGTGAAATCCAAATAGGATAGCTAGGTAGGGTAAGGTGATCCACCAAGTGATGAAATCTTGATGGTCCTTCTCAGGTGGGTTTAAATATTTGTTTGTGTGAATGTGATTTGGTTGTGTAACATAGGTGCACTACAATTTATTTAAAATGCTTGTAATTAACTAGGTGAGTTAATATGTAGTAAGCAAACAATGAAATGTAGTAAGTTTTAAACCCAAATCTAAAATGTTTAGATTTGAATGCAAAAAAAGATGAAAATAGGGGTAGAAAATGAAATTCACTATCTTAATGTGCATGCAAGAAGAAATAAATAAGATATTCTTTTTAACTTGTGAAAAAAAATGATAAATTGCTTTTAGAGGCAAAGAGAAAAGAAAGAAAATTTTAGTTTAATGCTTTTAAATAGAAAATATAATGTTGAATTTTTTGTTTTAAGAGAGAATAGAAGAGGAAAGCCCAAGAAATGAAATTTTCACTATAATGCACCTATATGAATGCTTAAAACAAGAAATGAACCCAAGGAAAACTCTAGGGTCCCACTCGGCATGCCAAAAAAATTTCATTAAATTTTGTCTATTTCAAGTCTAAAGGAAAAATAGAAAAGAATGATAGGGATAAGTGATTAGAATGAACCCAAATTAGTTTGTGCACTATATTCAAAAAAATTTATCACTCCTTTTTGGCTGGGAGGACTACCTATAAGTAAGAAAGCACTACCACAAAATGTTTGTTGGTAGATAAATGAGTGGGTTGCTAAGCTACACACTTGTTCTAGGAAGTGTAAAACTTCCTTAGAGAGGACAGTCCACTTTTGAGAGACAAACAAATAATAAATAACTAAAAGAGAGGTAAAGTAAATATAGAAATAAAGAGAAATAATGTTACCATTATTCATAACATGAGTGTAGCAGAGAGTGACAAGGTGCAGGTGGTGTATTTTATTTTTATTTTAGAAGTTGTTTGGGTAGGTTTTGGAAAGGTTAGGGAATCCATAGTCACAAACATCAATAGGGGAGTGACCGATATCAGTTATACTACCAAGGTTGGTGGTGAAGGTGACTGATGTCAGTTAGGCTATCAAGGTTAGTAGGGCTAATTACTGCCTAAGAGCTTGTAGAAGGCTTTTTTGGGTTTGGGAGGTTGGGGAGAGTTATGAGAGGGAGAGAGTATGGTTTGGCTATATCTGGTTAGAGGTTTGGTGTGTCAAGTAAAAGGGAAACAAGTAAGGAAACTTTTTAAATCCCTCACAAGGGTTTGATCAAGAGTGTATAAAGTAATGAATAGTAGATATGAAGTGATAGCAAAGTAAATACTTAAAAGACCTAAAAAATAAGTGATGTACTTAGTTGCAATGGTTATTAAATGATAAGTGCTAGATTGATGGTCCCTATCAGGTAGTTCAAATTGATGGCCTCAATAGAGAAAATAAGTAGGTGTTGTTGATCCTTAAGAGCTTAGTTCTTAATTGTGATTGACTTACGTAAGAGGAAAGTAAGATAAAATGTTAAAAATTGAATGTTGATAGCTTGAATGCAAGTAATAATGAATTTTATTAATTTTTGCTAACCCAAACTTCAATTTGGAGTTTGGCTTATATCACCAACATCAATGATCTCATTGACATCAGCCATAGGTTGATTAATGTTAGTGGCCCTAGTATATGAAAATATTACTATTTTTGGCCTATTTTCTATTGCTTTTCATGCCAAGTGTGGCACCCATTATAAAATAGTAAAAATAAGAGGTTAATAAGGAGGTAGTTGATTAGGAATTTAGTTTTGAAATGAGAATAAGTCTTGGGTAATTAGGGTGAGGGGACTAGGTCTTAAGGGGACTCATCAGGTGAGAATTAGTCATAAGGTGAGGTGGCTAGATAAGGTGGTAAAAAGGGGATTTTAATTAACTTAATTAAGTATTTTAAATTAATTAAATGTGTGAGGGGTAAAATCATGGGTTAGGGAGTCTAATTGTTATTATTAAAAATTGGGCTAAAAGGGGTTTTGACACAGGGAGTTACACACATGTGTGTGACATAATTTTGGTGTTTACATACTTGTTGGAGATGATAAATTATTAGTACAAATGTAGTTTGGTAGGTATGTTTTGGTAAATCATTTATTTTATAACCATATCAGCTCATAGGGACTCTAGTACTCCTCTTTCTATTCAAATAAAAAAAATTAAAAAAAAGAAAAAGAACCAATGAATTCAAAAAAGAAATAAATAAACCAAAGATAATATCTAAATAAAATCAAAATACTCACATGATGAAATAAGGTCAATGCACCATGCATAATGATCAATAAAATGAAAGAAAGGGAAGAGAGGGAGCCCAAGGTATCTCTATTAGGGTTATGGATGCCTAATTAGTAGCAAAAAAATACTTGAGCTTCCCTTGATTTAATGATATTTAAGATAAACTAGAATGAAACCTAAAGCTTCATCAAGCCTTTGAAAAGCTCATCATAACAAGGGTTAAATGAACTTCACTTTTAGCACACACATATCTATGGATGAAAAGATAAGTATGTTGTGTGAATCTACTAAGGAGTCTTATATTTATTATTCTAATAATATTTTGTGACACAATTCATGTTTTATTTTAGAATACTAACCAAAGTGTTGTGTTCTTGAAGACTTAAAAGTATTCCCCTTGTAAGTCACCATATTTTATACCCAACATCCCCATTTTCTTCTTGAAGAAATGAGGGCCCACTTTTTTTAGATTTTGGCCTTGTTTGTTAAGCCTTTATTCTACATGTTTGTGCAAATTATTGAACAAATTGATCCTTAATATTTATAATTATAAGAATTGAGCATGTTATTATATATTTTATGGACTAAATCTATTAATTCCTTTTTGGGATTTTTTTGAACTATGCAAGTTTTTTGGGACATAGTTTACTTGGAGAAACTTATTCATGTCTTATTCATCAAGATTTTTGTTTAAACAATTTGTTTAGACATTTTGTTTGATGGATTTTTTGTCTTTGGGTTTTTGTTCACACTTTATGTGTAGAAGACTTATTCAACATTTTTTCATCAATTTTTTCTAAGATTTGGTTTTATTTAGAGGAATTACATTTAGGATTTGGTTTTTAGACATTTTATTTGGGCCTTCTTCTCAGGACTTTTTTTGGCCTTTAAAACATTTATTCTAAATAGATATGGTTTTTAGAGTTTTTGTAATGGACATTTTGTTTGAATAATTATTTTGAAATGACTTATATTTTCACAAAAATTTGGTCTTTAGAAATTTTTATTTGGAACATTATTTTGAATAGATTTGGTCTTTGGTTTTTTTGTATCAAAAAAATTGTCCAAAATAATCATAATATTTATATACACATTGGGCTTTTTGTTTGGACATTTTGTCTGATAGATTTCGGTCTTCAAGCTTTTTATTTGGGATTTATGTTTGAAATATTTGTTTAAATATTTTATAAATATTGAATCCAAAAAAACTTGACTCCTAACTCCCGAATGCCAAAATCCCACTATACTTAGCTGATAAAGCAAAATACTTCCCATTACTCACCAATGTTACCCGTCACTAAACTAACAAGATTTGAAATATGAAAAAAATACAAAAATAGGTGAATGTTTGGAATTTATAATTCATGAACTAAAATTCAATGCTAAAGTTATATACATGATGTGAAACCATTGAAGTATTCACTACTTGTAAACAAACTCAAATTCAAACTTGACTGCTAACATGTGCAAGAAAATCTTTAACTACCTGTGAGATTATTGAAAGTAAAAAAGTGACTAGTGGAAGGGATAATTATTTATAGAGCATGTAAGAAAAACACAAACATTGTACAAAATTTCAATGGCATCTTCATCTAAGGAATTTAGGGGAGAAATTTTTCCATCACCATTTTCTATTAAGGATTGTATAGAATTTATGGATACAATCTATGTTGTCACCATTTTCAACAATAGGTATACCAACTACTCTAAATTATGGGATGTTGTCGATTCTAATGACATATTTTCACTATATGGAAATGTATCTCCCATGGAGAGACTATTAATCATAGACTTGATATCACTTAAGAGACAAGGACTGCATTCATTTGTGCCTAAGCCTGAGGTGATGCCCTGCATCGACCTTCTATGAAACTTATTCTTCACCCCAAAAGGATACATAGGATGATTATTTTCACCATATGGACAACCAAATAATAATTGTGTGTATCTCTGGAGTGGATTTTTAGAGGTATTTATCACTACCAATTCTAGATCCATATTTTGACAAACATAGATTGGTTTTATGGAATCAAGATAATTTAATGGAAAAGTTGTTGAATTCATGACTTCTCCCTAAGGAAATCATTACATATAAAGGTAAAAATTAAACCCCTATCAACAAATTTAGGATGGGAGAGTGTGGATTGGGATGGTGCTACTTAATAGGCTCTATGGCATGCCCAATATTCATTTCCTCAATTCAGACTAAGTATAATTATTACATATGATGATGACAAGTGATGAAACATTTGCCTTAGGTGAAATTATAAGCTACCAATTGAGATAACATGCCATACATAAGAATAAGTAGACCAATATTGTGGGATACTTTTATATGATGTCCTATCTTTTGGATGTTGTAATCAACATGGTATATAAGGACCTCAATGAACTATGGATCCTAACCACCGACTGTGTCAAGAATCACATATGTGATTACTTCTAGTTTCTCCACATTTATTCTCATAATAATTACATGGTTAGGACTACTAAAGATGTTTATCCTCAAGTTTTGAAAGTAATCCATGGGTCTCTAATGCCCAGAGTTAGAGCACACATAATGAAGACACTATCTAGAAAAGGTGATTATTTATTATATCCTAAATACATTATTATCATGATTTTTAGACACAAGGTTAACCCCTAAGCCTCATAAAATGTGTACCTAAAAAATTGGTAGAGAAAGAAATTACTTTTCATCTTTGGTTGAGAATTTAGGAGGACTTGACCAAAAATAATAAAGGTACATTTCTATGGGCACCATATGGTCATTGGTCAGATGTGATACACATAAAGAAAGAACTTTGGAGATGTGTGCAGAAAAATAAAGGGTTATCACTTCCCCATAATACCATACAGGGACTGGGATCCTCATAGTGCCATACAAATACACATTTAAGGCCTTGTTATCCTTTACCGACATGTCCATTATGATTAATACTTTTTTATTCATGAATGCATATAATGATGATGATGTCTTGGAAAGGCAAAGAGTTTTTGGTTTGAAGGAAGATCATTTAAGGGTGATTTAACAAGAACCTTTAATAATAGTAAATGAATTGCATAGTAGATTAACACTCTTTTTAGGATGGACACCATCATAGTTTAGAAGAACCAACATCTAGAGCAATCCAAAGAACAAGGAGATCCTTCACAGGAAATTACTTTCAAGTTAAGAGTTGTTAAGAAGGAACCAGGGCTAAGTGAACCTAATCCTGGGGGAGCTCCATGATATCCCATTAATCTAAAGTCTTATAATGAGGAAGAACAAGGATAAGAGAACCCAATTATGAGATCAATTATAATTCTTATAGCTACACCTTAAGTACAAAAGTCTACATCATTAGTAGTAGCTACACAAGAATCTAATACACTAGCTTAGCAAGGATCATTCTTATACCATAAGACCACTATTTATTACTAGAGGAATCTTAGGACTCCCCCCATAGGTAGTCCAACAATTAAATAATCACAAATCTTGCCTACACTACCTCAATAAGTAAAGATTGGGGAAGAAGATAAATATATTGATGAAGAAGTAGAATTGGAGAGAGCTACGGCTCTGAGCCTCACATCTGACAAAGGGAAAGTACCAACTATAGAGGGAACCATAGGTAAAAATGATTTTACTTTAGATACCACCTCCCTACATTCTTCTTTAATTCTTATTTTTGGTTCTATGCTAATTTCATCTATGTTCAAGACTCTAAAAGTTTAAAGTGACTCTTCCACCTCTAATGACCCATTAACCTCTTCATCTCTCTTACATATCCCTCTACTCACTCTAAAATTTAAAAAGGACTCTTCTACTATTACTCCACCTTCCACCATTATTGGTCCATCTTCCACCACCATACCATCCACCTCCATAGTGGCCACTACTACTATTTCCTCTAACACTACCATAGTCAAATCCTTAAAAAGGAATAAGGCATCTAAGAATATTGAAACAATCATGGCCACCCCTAACTCCATGTCTCATCTACCCAAATCACTCTTCCCATGCCATCCACTACTTTAACCTAAGAAACCATTATTACAAGCTTATTTAAGGTGGAAAAGGAAGAAAATACACAATTTATCATAGTCTATACATTTCACCACTATGGAGGTTTAGATTGGTCCAAGATTATTTGTCCTTCCTTACCTGACATAATTCTCAAGGTGCAAAAGAAGCAAAAACTATCAGAGGATGTTAAAGAAGAGGTTATAGTCAAAACCACAAAGGAGATAGACCCCAATAAGTTGATAATTCCTCCATCAGCCATTGATTTAAAATATTAAACTTCTCAAATTCCTAGTTTCAAAATAACAAAGCTCCCTTCTATTATAACTTTGTTTGACAAACCATCTGGGAGTATTTAGAGAGTAAGAAAGAAGAAGTTAGAAGATGATGCTAGTAGAGAAATAATTTTTTAATATAGGCAAGAAGTCTTTTCCTTATCTAAAAGTCAAAATAGACAATTAGGGTAATCCCCCTATCATGAAGACTTACAGTCTCTAGCCAAAGCACATAATGATGTCATGGTGGCAATTCATGAAGGCATAGATCTATAAAAACAAGAATTGGAGGTGGAATTAGAGAAAAAAAAGGAATTACATATCCCACAAAACATTTAAGGTGATTTATAAGAAGTAGTATCTAAGTGCTAAAATTATTTAGATAAATTAGATTTTATGTAGGATAAATTAGCTCCCCATAATGTGAGCACTCATCAAGTATTTAATTATTTGAAGTCAGATGAGAATAAGATCAAATTGTTAATTATTTACACAATCAATAAGGCTTATAGCCATTTGGATCTCATGACACCATTAGAAGAATTAATGAACTCAAAATGGTGGTTATTATAATAGAAGAGGCCATGGAATGGTTAACAACTACTAGTGCTTTGCTCCCTAAATACTAAGAGCATGAGGCCCTCATCCTACAAATTTTGAAAGATTTGAAACTATCAAAAGTGAAAGATGTTATAATAAATTTGATCAATAAGATGAAATTTAAATCAACTTATTTAGGAGGTTTCAAATAATTTCAATCAAATTTTACAAGGGTTGTCATTAGAGGATATTGAATCTGAGTTGAGATTTGTTAGGAAAAAGGTGATTGAAGTTGAGATCTTCAAAATCAACTTCTAGATGATGAAATTAGAGCATGCAAAGCTACTAAGATAGGTTATTAGGGTGCATAGACCTCCTCTTTTTATTTTTTACATAATTAAATAGCAACATGATGTGTTGCACCAATGTTGGCTTGAGATAGAGGCAAAGAAGTAGCAAAATCAAGATGCCCCTTCCAGTTTTATGTTGATAAATATAGTTACAATTCTAGCTAAATTCCATGTAGCCATGAAAATGTCAACAGAGTCATAAAGGGCTAATTTTTATTATATGTACATTCTATAGTGGTGTATATTCTACATTTATAGTTTTCTTATGGTTCAAATAATATCATAAAAGTTTCCTATTCATTTTTTTAAACATTCACATCTTGCTTGATTTTGAAAAGGTTAACTTGAAATGTTAACACTGTAAGATAACTTTATAGGTTTTTAAACATAGTTAGAAATAAATTTATAACTATGCCATGTAATGTATTTTACATGTACTTGAAGGATGAAGTGACCCCTTCCCCAAGTATATTTAAACACATGTAACCCATAGTTTTGAAGGGTCAAAATATTTTCAATATATAAGAACAAAACAAATTTCAATTGTCAACTCATGTGTTTGTGTATTTTATTTTCAATGTTTTTTTAATTAGGCTTATTTATTTTTGTTGTATGATTAAATCACTCTTAGTTTGAAAAATTTGTGGAGATGTTTCTTGTCTTGATTGATATGCTAGTCTTATATGTGTAAAAACTATTGAAGGATTAGTAAATTACATTGATTATTGGTAATTAAGTTGATTGATTCATATTCCTAAGTGTGTATAAGTTATTTCATTTGATATGGTTTTCTATGTATGTGCAATAGTTATCTTATATCCCTCATTAAGCTCAATTAATAATCTCTTGATTATGATTATGCAATAGCTACCCTAAAAGGAGCAACATTTGATTGAGGCCTATGAGTTTCATATATCAATACTATCCTAAACTACTTAACCATGTTTGACTATGTGTGTGCAATAGCTGCTCGCAACAAGCATAGGTTTTGGAAGCACTTATCCACTTAGAAACTAGCCAAAGAGGTGATTCTTAAAGTCATAGAACCTTTCTTTTTTGCTCTACCTTTCCCTCCTTTTTGAGTATATTTTGAGACCTGCCCACTCTAGATTAGCAACCATCTATCCACACACTCATATATATTTTAATTCCTTTTTAGATACCATACTTCCATCCATAAGACATTTTTAACAACTTAGATACCCTACCTATTATTCCATCACCTGGTTATTAAGATTGCATACCTAAAACTTGTGATTTGGAGTGGAGTTTACCTCCATTAAGATCCTAAAATATTATAGGATACCTAGTTAGAAGAACTGGTGTGCATAAAACCCACATCAACATACTCCACCCCTGGTTCATACATGTGAATCAATGGGGGAAAGAAACCACCAAGTTATCATAGGTTACAAACTAAAGGGAATGTTTTCTTGATGATGTAGGACCCCCAATGCATATATCTAAGAATGGATAGTATTTTGAGGTTTAATTATTGTTTCCTATATTTATTCAGATATTCTTACCTCCTTAACACAAGTAGAATGATTAGATGAACATTTAAATCTTCTAAGGTTCTACCTTTTAATGAGATTGTCTATGTATTTAAACCTAATTAAAAATATGAACACATGTGAAAGAGTCTCCCTTCCTAAATATAAAACCTATTTATGACTCATAAGGCCAAAAAAATATGAACTATCCTTCATAGACTTGTTTAGTAGAGGTTAAGGTTCATTAGTAGAGTTTAAGGTATTCATAGAATCCTAGGTTTCAAATTCTCCTTTCATGTGTTTGAGTGACCAATTCCAAATGTTCTACCTTGATGAATGTATGAATAAGGATGTCTAGGGTCCCCTTAGGTGAGCTTGATAATGAATCAAAGGTCCATATGAACCTCTACTATCTAATGGTTTCATCAAGAAAATTCACTTCATAATAGGCTCTAAGATCTAAGTTAAAGGTCCATAGGATCCTATAACCATTACTTATATATTTAAACCCTTATGCCTAAGGAAAAGGCATGAAAATAAGGTTTAAATGCTGCATAGTAATATCAAGATCCATTGAAACTATGAGAAAAGGGTCTATTTAAGTATAATTCCCATTGAAAAAGCATAACCAAGTTCATAAGGTCAACTTAGGCCAGCCTTAAAAATGTTTCAAAATCATCATATACAACTGAATCTCAATGATGGAAGGAAGGGTCATAGGTTGTGAAGATGAATATATCAAGGAGTATGATTTGGATTAAAATAAGTTCAATTGGAATTCAAACATAGCATGGAATCACTCCTTTTGATTATGGTCCTATATAAGAACACCTTTACAGTCAAACACCTAAACCACTACCTACAAGATTGTAGTCAGTCTATCCCTAGCATTAAACATGAAATGATATATGAAAATAAAGGGAGAGCTCAGATAGAGAGGTAGATCATAGATTTCATGTTGTTGGAGGACAAAGAGTTTTGAAAGGATGACCAAGCAAATTGATTCAAGCATGAACAATGGCCTAGATACACCCAAGTTTGCCTTAACTAATTAGGATGTCTAATTGATAAGGATGATAATTTAAATAAGTGTTTAGATCACCCCCTTTTTGATGATGTTTATCTTCCTCAGTATTCCCAAAGGTGTGATCAAGCCAAGTAGTGGTCTAGTCTAGGTTAAACATGTAGGACACACATGCCTGTTTACATGATTATGTAAGTTTTGATAGCAGAGATAGATGAGGCCTAGTACAAAGAATATTATCAAACCTAGAGAACATAAAATATGGATTCTAATTCCATTAATAGTAAATAATGGAGAATAAACTATGCTTAAGTCTCTAGCCCCAACTGGTTCAAGCACTTTCACTGAATAGTGATGGTAAGAGAGGTGTACATAAGAGAGAGATAGAGGTGTCATTATGGGAAGATGAGGTCAAGTAAAAAGGATGGAAATTAGATGGATAAAGGTGATAATATAACATTAAGTCCATAAATACACCTAACGATGAACTAAGGTTCTAAAACTCAATCTAAGACTATAAGATCTAAAGCCATCCTTGACCTTTAAGACACCATCTCTAACTTAGTGGTAGATCCGAACCCCCAAAGTATACTTAAGGCCATGAGAAGGTGTATGATGTTGATATAGGTCCTGAAGAAGGTATTTGGAATATAATAATAAAAGTAAATGGGATTTTTAGTCTTATCACCCCTGTCGAGCTCCATTGCCCTAATTGACCATGTCAAGCCGCCAACTCAAGCACTAATATCTCACATGGCAAAATGAATCAAGCCTAGTGCTCTTAGGGTATTTTAGGACCCCTATGTACTCAATATACATGGATTAAAGAGTTAAAATAAGTATCTGATCTCTTTAACTAATCCTTAATAATATAACCCATATAAAATCTTTATAAAGAAGATCAAAGGCCACCAAATTTCACTAATAACTCATCATACACTTTTCATGGGACCTAGATCTATTCAAGAGTTTTGAAGGGGTCTATGGGCTAAACATCCATGGATTGTTTTTTGGTTTTGAGGCCTATACTCTATGAACCATTGTTAAGATGGTAGGCTACTAAAACCCTCTCTAAACCATGATTTTGACCCAATGAATAAATTACACCCGAAAATGCTTCCAAATTAGGTATTTGGGCCTTGAAATAGTCTTAATGGTCTCCCTCAGGCACATGGGAACTAAATGATCTACTAGTTGACATGTGTAGGGTATATGTTTTACGATTTAAACCTAAAAAGGAATTATCCAATCATATATGTAAGAAATTGAAAGGGGTCTACACATTCTACATTTTTATAAGGAGGAGAATGGATAAATAGGTCTTAAAGAGTTACATATTGTCCACTTACATGGGTGTCCATGTCTAATATCCACCTACATACATGCCTAGGTGCATACTAGAGGACTGTGTGTTCATAAAATTTAAGTGGACTACCCAAGACAACACAGATGATCTAACGTCCCTAAGAGATTAATTTCATATCATCATGGGTGGCCAAGTGATCTCATAAATCTAGTTTAGAGGCAAAGTACAAGGACCTTATTATTAGGCCTATAGGTTTAATACCCTTCTCAAGGTTTGACTACTTGAAGACTAAAATCAAAGGTCAAAAGGGGTTAGATGAGATCTTAAACCATCATAAAAGTACACTTCAAGGGGTTTTGAATGCACAAAGGTGTTATTTTGCATAAATAATCCCATAATTGGTCATTTTTTGGCCTAAAACTACTTTGATAATGCATACAATGCATAATTATCACTTCAAGAGCAACATGATGAGCTCAGAACTATACAAAACAATTGTAATGGGTTTTGATCACTTGAGGAGAGTTGAGGGGACTTATCTAGAAGAAACTAGTGGCATTAGTTCATTGGTTAGTGGTCTAACCTTTATGAACCATTTACAAAACCCCAAAACCCCCTAAACCTCCCTAAAACCCTAATGGTGGCTTGATGGAGGAAATATTGAAAAAAATCATCTAAATGCATTATAATGGCTTGGGAAACACCTAAATCTCATAGTTCACTCTGAGGAGATCCCATCCATGGCATTGGTTTGTATGAAAAATTATATGGACCCATCGAAACATTGTTTTTGTAGGGTTTAATCATGAATTTAGGGTATAAAACTTAATTAAAGGTAAAATATCATCAGGGAAGGTATTATGAGGGTTATTACACCCTCTTAGGCTATAAAATGCTCATAATTCTTCCTAGAAATACCCTTCCAACTCTACAAGTTCTAGTGATAGGTAACCTAATCACCTAAATTATCTAAGGTTATAGGTATGCACTATTGGAAAATCACAATTCAAGGTGTGAAATGTATTCTTAGACCTAAAAAAATCATTCACCTATTCTTAAGATTCTATTCAGATCTCATGGTCATTCAAATAATGAGTAATCAAATATTTAGGCCTAATTACCTAATAGGCCTACTTGGTCAATAAATTAAGATCTTATTTGGCATATAGGGCTAATATGGAGTAAATAAAGGTCATGAAACATTTATAAATACCTAATTCAGATGAGTAGGTCCATTTCCTATCTATCATGGAGGATGGGGCAGTTTCCCAAGTCATATTAGCATGCAAGAAAAGGGAAGGCTACTTAATGTTTCATGGGGGGCCTAATTGAACCATTTTGATGTTTTTTAACCATTAAAATTAGAGGGAATTGAATAGGTTAGTGTGCTCATCCTATGTATGGGGTCAACCTTAGCTACAAATAAGCATCCCACACCTCAAAAGGCTCATTAAAGACCACTTATCATCAAGGCAATGCATGGGATAAGTGTGGATGGTAGTTATAACTACCAATTTAATGAATTATTGTCATTAATTACCTCTTCATTCATTTTATAGGCTTTATTCTCTTCTCCCTCTTGTTCATGTTTTATAAATTGAGGCTCTAAGACCATTGCATTCATCCCTCATCTGGGTATGATGAAACTTTACCCAAATTCTATCTTGAATTTTTTATGAATTAATAAATAAGGAGTATTTTATATTTACTTAATATCTTAGTAAGTTATGTGCTTGTTGATTTGCATAAGTGGTGAAGTTGTATTCTCCTTTATAGGTCCTTATCCTCACCTAGTTGCTAGAATTTTATCCTATGTAGGTCATGTGATGTGTCAAGTGTTGTTGATTATGTTTTGATGTGTAACCTAGTTGATAGTGACTTAAAATAGACCTTTCATCCATCACCTTAAAGTTTTATAAATATACATATCCTTCACATGAAGTATAAATTCGTAAGATCCCCTTGGAAAGCTTGTTTTAGTCATTAGTCCTTACTTGGTTCACAAAGTATTGATTAAGGACCAGTTAGAGTGGATAAGACATTATAGTACATCACCTCCCTTTAGATTAGGTTTTATTTCATGTTTTTCTCTCCCTTTTCACCCCAAAAAGTGAGTAGGTCTTATGAATTGAGCTCAATTGATTCACCAAGGGAGCTAGCCTCATAAACTAGAGGTTTAGCCTATCTGTAGGTTGCCCACATCCTTAGACCAATCCCATGTTCCCAAAACTTGGAAAGGTCTGAATAATCCTATCTTAAGGGTGTATTTTGGTGAGTTAAAAATCTTGTTATTAAATCATGGAGGTCACAGAGGCTAGACTATTAGCCATTGAATTGGTAGATCATACCATTGGTAAAGATCCAATCCTCCCTCTCCAAAATCACTCCAAACACCTTCTCATAAAAAAATATTATAGGCTAAGTTTTCATAGTTGCTAGGAGCTTAAAAAACACTTTCCTTAAAACATATTTTTCATAGGAAGGCCATTTATGTCCTTCTCTTTGGGAACTACCCCCTTTTACATACTGGTCATCACTATCATTAACCTCTCCTGTAGATCTTTTTTTCTTTTTTAGCCACAACAAGATAAAGATCCTTAGTTCTAAATAGATCTAATTCACTCCTAAAGATTATAAAAAAATAAGGGCCCTTGATACCACCCCTATTTTTTCCTTTGTGTTCAACATACCATCAAAATAAGATCCTAAAAACCTCTCCATAACTGGTTCAACTTATAGAAAATAACATGTCTCTATTCTTTTCCTTTTCTCTATTGAATCCTTAGTAGTTGACCACTATTGATCAATGCCAAAAATATTTTTATCTGATTTTATTTTACCATGATCAAATATAGTATCAAAATACACCATGATCATCTCTTCATCATATAATAAAACCCTAGGGATCTTCATTTCAATATAATACTATGCATGTTTTAACACACAATGAAATTGTTTCATAGAAAATGTTATTCACTTAACACTAATAAAATATTTTCATACTCCACTTGAGATCATTTTGTATCTTATGTAATCTCTAAATATTCTAAATAAACCAAAAAAAATCACAAAACTTCAAAATTCAAAAATTATTTTCAGCATTTACATGTTCTATTAGGTACTTGACATTTTTGTTGTTTGTTTCATGTTGTAAAATGTCATATCAATACTTTCCTATATAAACATGTTTCACACATCATTTGAGTATAATAAAAGCATACACAAATACATGATCTATTTTTATAAAAATGTTGGGCCTTATTTCTACTCATCATATAGACATTGGGGGCATCTAATTCTTTGATCTTGATACACACAAGTTGTAAAGTTATATGATCACTTTTCATTATCATGTTTGAGCTTATGTAATTACACATGACTTTATCCATGATTACATATTCCATAATTTACTTGATATGCTATGTACTTAATGTTTTTTTAACACACATGATCCATGGGATAATATGTTATGTTTATGTCAGTTGCTTATGCTTTCATTTACACATTTATTTGAGTATTTTGTCTTGCTATTATCTTGATTGTTTGAGAAATTAAATATGTCATTATTTTTTACATGGATATTTTACTAAGTCATGTCCCTTATATTATATGACATTTGAACATGCCCCTTATTTTTGGTCTCTTTAGACCATTATATTTTGATATGTTGTTGAGTGCTCTTTCATGTGTGATTGATTACCTTTTGATCTTATATTATTACTCTCTAGACATTGCCATGATCTATATCATGAATCTTATGCCTTTATGTGATCACATTTTATGTACTTCAATGATATATCTATGTAGACATGTTTATCCTATATGATACATAATACATTCATAGTTCATATGGTTATATTATCTTTTTTAGGTAAGGTAACTACCAATTACTATTTAACCACACTTAAAAAGGGGGGAATATTAATGGGGGCATGTTTTGGAAACATGCTCTCCACACTCATACTAGTTCTTAGTTTTAGGTTATAATGGGGGAATGCTATGGAAACATGTTTTCCACACTTATACAACCTAAAAATTGGCCAAGTTGCATAGTTATATGATTCATATACATATTTTTGGCATAATTATATACATGGTATCATTTCTATACCCAACTTTCAACATGAGACATACATAAAGTAAATATGATATGAAAAGAGAACCTAAATTGTAAAATCAAATAAGTTTTCAGATTTAAAACACTTTGAAAAACTTTAATTCACTAGGTTGGACTATTATAGACTATTATTGAGTCAATCTACTGCAGTAGTTAGTTCACTTTTGGTATGATTGAGGTGATTAAATCATTGAATCTTTCCAATTTTATAGGTTTGAATTGATTACATCATCTAGATCTATAATTCAAGCTGACTTGGTTCACTCACACTCACCAGGTTATAAGTATGATTATATTACATGATTGAGATAATCTCAACTACTAGGTGACAACTCACCTTTTTCTCCAAAGTTGGGGGCATGTGTCTACAAATATTTCTATATATATGCACTTTATAGATTTATATTTGTCCTTATATCATCTCTAATGGTTCATAACGATACATCTTCTCAAATAAAATTGCCTAAAAGCAAGGTTGTTGCATCGATACATAGGTTTGATCCTAAACCTTACTCTATTTCAATTTCAATTATTTCAATGCTTTTGATTTCAAATTATATGCATTGGTTATTTAGTATAACATGTTCTTGGTTGTAGGTTAGTCACCACCAAATCACTCAAGTTGGGCTCATGTAAATTCAAGTGTTATACACACCTATATATGCATTTATTTTCTTTTATAATATAAATTTGATTACTATATTAAATTATTGGTAAGTGTTAGACACTATTTATAAATTAAATAACACATCATTCTTGTACACTTGGAAAATATAGACCTTTTTTGTTCCTCTTAGTTCTATAAATTTTCCCACTACCGAAAGGCTTGCATATAGTTTCTCTCTATGCCTATTACTTATATCTTAGTCTGACCAATGTTATTATGATGACTTAAACCTTCTATCATACTAAAAATGTTATAAACCTACTTATATTATATTTTTGTAAGTTTTAGACTTGTGCCTATTTTCTAGCTACCTAGACACTTGCATCCCAGTCATATTCCTATATTGACATAAGTGTCCTATCCAAACATAAGTGTATGCAATCATAAATTCATTATGTTTATAAATCAATTCTAACTCAAAGAAGATATATCATACCATACACTTTCAATTGGAGACACATTTATCAAGCAAGAACATGACCAATATGAGGATCTACTAAACCTAACTATGGGATCATTTATCATAATACAAAATGTCAAGGAGGGTTCCAAAGCCTCCAGTTTAAGACAATCACACAATAACCCTAAGGGGGTCTAGGTTTTGATATTTCACCTAAACTAATAACAAGTAAAGTAAATCTAATATAGTGCTCACCAAAGCTTTTGTCATAAAGTGGGGGTTAGAAAAAATAAAACTAAACATGTATATAAGACATATACTCATGTAAATGTATATGGAACCCTAATGCATGGAAGAGAAGCATAAATGCATATCTATCTAATCTTACAAAGGAGAAATAAATTTAGGAATGCATACCTTTGAAGATGAACCCACTAATCTTCAAGCTCTCCCTTGGCCAATGTGCTTCATAAGAGGTTATTGTGGTATGTAAGGATGACAAAGACAAATCAGCTCTAGGATACACAACCTATTCAGAGCATCCAAAACACTTATCCATAAGACAATATCCATATCTCCAAAGAAAGTATGGAATCTTAAGCTTTATTCCTCAAGTAGAATGGTCAACAAATAGATTTTCATTCACTCTTACTTGTTCTTTTTCTTCTTCTTAATAAATGATGGAAATGAACTTTTATATCTAGGCTAATTTAACCCTTGACCCTTCTAAAAATCCAAACTAATAGTGTTGACTCAGTCGACCTAGTACAATTTTGGAGAATAATTCACTAGGTCTCGAGCTAGGTAAACTAAAGGCTAACCTAATTTCAAAGTGAAAATATCCTAAAATTAAATAGGTTTAACCTAGTCAACCTAGCATATCTAACTAAAAAAAAGGAATTTAGGTGAGAAAAAAGAGGATAAAATCTAGCAGATGCCTAGAATGGGTACAACAGAGAATAACATGTTAGAGGTACAATCACTAAGAGGGGTGTGAATCAGTGAGCCCAAATATTATAACTTTAGTTCCAATCCTTCCAAACTCTTAATCAATCAATACATACATTCATGAGTCATACACATCATTCATAAAAATGAATAAGAAAGATAATGCAAGATCAAGAACATAACACATGACATACGTGGGAAACCCTCTTAGGGAATAAAACGCACTAGAACCTATAGCTAGACTACTATCCTATAATAACAAGATAAAATTTAGACCATCTAAAAATGATAAAGGAGATACCATTCTTAATTTTAGTGAGACTACAATCCCACAAGTATATTTTACACCTATCTAGTTGAGCATCCACAACAACTAGACTTTTAGCAAGTTTCACCTTGGAAGGAGGATGCAACCCCCTTAGATGTTGAGCAACCACAACAACACCTATGAAAAATTCCATATTTGAATTGATGTCTACAACACTTGATAATGGACCTCTTCTTATTACACTTCACCTTCATAGAAACAACTTTATCACCATATTAACAACATGGCCAGATAGTCATACACACTATCCACACTCATATTTGCCTCTTAGATCAACCACCAAGCTCACACAGTCTTTACCTTGCCTTTACTCACATTCAAACAACAAGAACACTATTATACCAATAAAATTATTACCAATAGGTCATTAACTCATCATAGGGAACTCTACCCTGCCTTAGATCCCCAATTCACATAAACAAGCCTCTCTCAAATCTCTTTCAAGACTCTTTCACAAAGTCTCTTAAACAACTTGCTCATTCTTCCTCCTCTAGACTCATAAGGTCCAATAACCTATATGTCCTCCTACAATAACTTAATTAGACAATCATGTTTGATCCTCTTCAATCACTTCTAATCCTCACTGACCTATACCTTCTCTTTCAAAGGTTCTTACCTTCACTTAGCTCCACATTCGTACTCCCTCATCCAAGTATTTCAAGTCTAGAAACCATCACATTTGGTTTCACTATATATAGAGCATTTGTGATTATCAACATCTTGGTCAGCCATTAGGCATGTCTTAGCTCTCAAGACATCATTCATATGAAGACATAACTCAATAAAATATTCATTTGTTGGCCATATCATCTATGGGTCACCCTTAAGCAACTATACCTTTTAATAAGGCTCTTGTAGCTCTTATAGGTCTCATAGAGACTTATTTACCCATTTATCACTTCATCGATCAAAACAAGAACACAAGACCAATCTAAAATACATGGGTCCACTCTGTATAGACATCCTCAAATGATTATAGTCATTTTTCTCACATTTTTGTATGCTCAAACAACTCAAACACTATCCTGGTGCACAAGAACATTATGAATGAAAACATAGTCAACTTCTTAACCTTTTTTTATACTACATATGATTGGTCAAACCTTCAAAATCCACATAGATCATCCTTATGGAGTCTACAACACTCCCCAATATCCAAGTCACCATGAGACATTGAAAAAACATCAACACAATCTCATACATCCTTCTTGGGTCACTTACAAAATAAGCACAAACACATAGTCGACTTGGAATTTTAATATCTTTGATTGTACACACTTTTAGATATTTAGATTAGGCTCATTTGATACACCATAGAGTCCTCTTCATCTTTATTTTTTCTAAAACTAGAAAATTTGAATTATATCAAAATATATGGATAAAATATAGAGATCATATTTTCCCTATGTTAAATTCAAATGTTCACAGTTAACCTTCAAACATAATGCTCAAATCTCATGTCCTCTTAGCTCAGATAAAATATGCACCATCGATATCTTCTGATCTTTAATGTATAGGCACCAATTCTTAGATGTTAAACCTTAGTCATGTTTACCTCATCTCATGTAATCATATAATGTTGACTCCATGTTTTCCATCTATCTCTACATATCAATTAGGTATTTAATGATCAATGCTCATCATTCAATCAATTTGTATGAACACCTACTTGCCCTTAAATCCTTATTTTGTACCTTTTCTCAATCATTAAAATATATGTACTTATCCTCATATTTCTTTTTCCTAACATCTTGGAGCAATGTACACCATCGATCTTGCTTAAAATTTAACTTGTGTAGAAATGACTAAGTATGGGAACCTTGTTTATTTGTCTAGAAGGCTAACTTCAGACCTAATAAATTTCATTGTGCTTTAATGCATGATCTCAAATTTGGACCAAATGATATCCTCACATAGAAGAATCTAATCATATAGAAAACTAATCCTAGAACCCACACAATTGTGATATATGCCTTCATCAACATGCTCACTTGAAATTTTCTTTCATGGAGCCAATTATGCTTGAAATTTATCTAGGAGACCAACTTTGCTCCTACATAACTCTTGTCACACTTTAGTAAATGATCTTAAATTTAATTCAAATAAACTAGGCTCAAAAATAAATAAACCCATATGATTAATTTATCTTGACACCTTCACATGTGCAAGATATATCACCATCAAAATTCCTACTCAGCTTTCTTGTTACACACAAATTTGGCTAAGTATGGAAAAACATATTCAAACTATTTGGAAGCCTAGCTTTGCACATGCATATCTTTTGATGTGATTCATCACATGATTTAAAACTTAGCATAAATAAACTAGGCACAAAAATGAATAAACCTATATGATAATTTTGTCCTAACACCTCCATGTGTATGAATGTTGACCTTATCAACATGCTTACTCAGCTCTTTCTAGCCACATGCAAATTTGGCTAAACATGGGAAAATAATGAATTTTGACTGAAAATCTAACTTTGCACCCTCATATCTTTGATCATGTTTTAATGAATGAATTGATATTTAACACATATCAACTAGGAAAAATGTGATCACAACCATATGAACAACTCCCCCTAAATCATTCCCATGTGGTAATGGTGACATCATCAAATTGCTTACTTAGATTTCTACTACTAGACCCAAAATGTCTAGATGACAACAATGATCAGCTAGATGAAATCCACTCATGCACATAAGCACTAAAATCCTATAAAACATATTAGGGACCTATTACACATCCTTAAATAACCATACTCATCCCTAAACATATTTAACCATGCCAAAGCTAAAGATCAACCAATCATACTTCAAGCATACTAGGATAAACACATTGCACACTTTGTCATTGTCACATAGACTACCAAGGCACTTCATCCACTCACTAGGAAACCTACATGACATCATTAAAAACTCTCCAACAATCTCCCCCTTTATCATTGATGTTAATAACCATCATATATAGTAATATATAACTCACCTTCTCTCTCTTCAAGCACTCCCACAACAAGAACTTTCTCCCCTTTTGACACAATGACAAAGTGGGCACAAAATAAACCTAAGGACTTTAAAATAATATCAAATATGAAATGACCATCTTATAATGATGATAAAAACTCCCCTTATTTTAATCCTACTTTAGCTTGCCTTGATAACATCCTCTTACTCCATGCCAACACTCTCTCCAATCAAGCACTGCAACCAATGAATAAAGAACAAATAAAATATGATGGCACTCACCAATAATAATATAATATGGACTCCCCCCTAACATTTTTGAGCCACACATATTGAGCATCTTTATCTTTCCATACATCATGAAGAACCACCACACATGCTTACTAGCCTTCTCTCTCAAGCTACCATAAGGACCATCAAAAATACTTTATGCCATTAACCAAATAGGAAACATGATCTCAACCAACTTAAGAACTCACCTTGAAACACACATACCTTTATCTTTTGTAAAAATTGAGCAAAAAACACTCTTCTTCAAACTAGGCTTGTTTAGCCTCTTTGTAACCCTACCTAGAACTTTAAGAGCCTACATATTTCATTAGAAACATATTTAGGAATTTAAACTTCATATATGGATCACTCTCATATTCCCCCTCAAGCACACCAATTTTCATCACTAGGCTCATCATGTGCGACAAAATTCCTTCACAAACCTACTATCCAAATAGCCCTCCATATTGACAAAAACATGAATAACATGAGAACCACAAACATTTAAATCTATGTGAATGTTTATTTAATAACCCATTTTCCCCACCAAATCTATTAATAATCTCATAAGGAAAACCAATTTTCTATCAAATCCCAAAACCCTAAAATCTCAAAACAATCAAACTTAACAAACCTCCTTCTAGTCAATGCACACCTCTAAAACTTCTTACACTCCTAGAGACACCCATCACACATTTTTGGACCAAAATTTAAGATTCCACACCATTGGGAGCCTTGACTTCATAAAACCCATTTAGACTTGCTTTCCCTTAAGCCAAAAATTAAGAAAATAGAGAGCACTCAAAAATCTTTAATTTGTATCAAACATATCTTCAGACCACAAAAACACTTGGAACACATCAAAAATAAGTGTATATACCTTTCTAAGTATCAAACTCTTCTTTTAATTTCATCAAACTCATTAATCCACATAGAACCACCCATTCTAACTCTGTACTATAACTCCTTCACAAATCTCTGGAATAGGCTCATGAACTTATTTATCCCCCTTAACGAAAGACATTCTCTAATTGGCATTATCATTTTTAGCACAAAAATTTGATTCTCCACAAATTATTTCTCAAATTCAACTAATCATTCCTCTAATCATAGGACCTAACTAATTATAAATCCCCCCCTAACTTCATGCTTCATCAGGGACATGACATCTTCAACAAGTCTTCAGATACTTGTTTTTATATCTTCTTATCAAAAAATATCTGATAGCCACCAAGCTTCCTCTAACTGGCAAGTGTCTCCTTAAAGTGTAGCTAGAGACACCAATTTGACATAGAGAGACTAAAAGTCCCAAAACTCTGGAGAGTCCCATATTTCCATAATCTCACTAACCTTGTAGTCCTATTTTACTTTAACTAAATCCTTAACTTCATTATTTTTTTTAGATTTGTCAGTAATAGCAGACAACATAATCTCTTATATTTACTTCATGTCTATCATGTCAAACAAACCATCTTTGGTCTTAGTCTATTTTTTCCTGATAGGCTTAGGTTTCCATACCCAAGTGTAACCTCTTCCTTGCACACTAGGAGCTCCATACACCTTATTTTTTTTTGGTAACTCATTCAACATGTTCTTTTAATACTTAGTAATGTGACTAGATCTATGACATTTGAAAAAAATAATATCATTCATACCCTTTTCTTGATGATGATTATGATCTTCCTTTTCTATCTAGATAGAAGATAAATCCTCTTAGCATTCTTGTATCTTCTTCATGTTTGATTCCTTATTTTTAGTAGTAGGTAGTTCACCTTAATCATGATTACCCTTCATAGTCTTTGCTCTCAACACCATTGAGTGATTTTTAAGATCATGTTTCTTCTTGTCAAGACTTGAGTACTTATTAAAACTATCCTTGCACCATCAAAATGCCTACTTAGATTTTTTTTTGTCACATGCAAATTTGGCTAAGTATGGAAAATTATAGTCAAACTACTTGGGATCCCAACTTTGCACAAGCATATCTTTTGGTGTGCTTCATTGCATGATCTAAAACTTAGTGAAAATAAACCAAGCACAAAAATGAATAAAAACATATGATCAGTTTATCCTGACACCTTCATGCATGTGAATGCTGACCTTATCAACATGATTAATCAGTTCTTTTTAGCCACATGTAAATTTGGCTAAGTATGGGAAAATAATGAATTATGACTGAGAATCCAACTTCGTACCCTCATATCTTTGGTTTTGCTTTGATACATCACTTGATATTTAGCACATATAAACTAGGCACAAATATTATTGAAACCATATGACCAACTCCCCTTAAATCATTCTTATGTGACAATGATGATGTAATCAAACTACCTACTTTTTTTTTGCTACTAGACCCAAAATGTTTACATGACAATAATGATAAGCCAAATGAAATACACTCATACACATAAGCACTGAAATCATAGAAAACATCTTAGGGACCTATTTCACATCCGTAAATAACCATACTCATCCCTAAACATATTTAACCATGCCAAAGCTGAAGATCAACCAATCATATTTCAAACATACTAGGATAAGCACATTGCATACTTTGTCATTACCACAGACTACCAAGGCACTTCATCTACTCACTAGGACACCTCCATGAAATCAACATGACATCACTAATAATTCTCTAATAGAACAAGATTGGGGTTAATGGTTTTAGGAGACAAGTGTGTAGATAATAAGTGGAAAAAGGGACAACAATCCTACAAAACACTAATGGTCTACCCACCCCTTTCCTAGTACACCCTTTAAGGTGTGCACTCAAAGAGATTGAGACTTAATAGGTTCCTATAAGATACAAAGTATCAGTAATAAAAGTTTGAAAATATTATTTCTATACATATGCCCCACTTGAAGCTCATCATGTATCACGTGAGTGCAATAAATGATGGTGCTTCAGGAAATAAAACATGATAACACATAATGTTAATGCCAAGTAAAATGTAGTAAGTATCAAAATAAGATAAATGTAAGGATATAATTGAAACGCATACCTTTACTTACCTTAGTGCTATAGATAAACAAGGATACTACAAGAGAAGTTAAGGCATCCAAATGTAAAGAACATTAGGTGAACCTATAGAAGTTAGTGCAAAAAATAACTAAAAATAATTTTTTTATATAAAATAGGCATATATTAATGAAAAATGAGATAAGAAAAAGATATGAAGGTATTAGGAAAAATTGGTAAATTAGAATTGTTAAGACAAGGCTAGAATATTAAAGGCAAATATTTGATAAAATGATGTCAAAATAATGACAAATGAGTGTAAATGATTGACAAATGATTGTAAAACGTAGTAAATCATTTTGGAAAGCATGTAAAATAGAAATGGAAAAATGGAATGTAGAACATACTAAATCATGTTGTAAAGTATGTAATGAATGACAAAAAGGGACATAGAACATACTAAATCATGTTGGGAAGTATGTAAAACATGAATGACAAATGAGAAATTTTTTAAATCAACATGCAATACTAGTATGTCAAATGAAGGCGAAGAAGCATAAATAAGTGAAAATGAAATTTAATTAAAGATGTGAGATAAAAATGAAGAATTTATAAATAAAGATAAACATGTAATAATTCTAAATTTAATATGTAAAAAAAGTGAAGTCTAAAAAAATCAAAAAAGAACATGATGGAGAAATGACAATCAAAAGCTTTAAAGGAAGAAAACTCAAACTTAGTGCTTGTTTTAAGATGAAATGTGAAAAAATAGAACCACATAATTACATGACTAGTATGACAATGAGAAGGTGTGGTAATAAAATGGTGTAAGGGTGTTTGTGAGGAAGGTCTAGTCCTATCCAAGGTCTTACAATGCAACTCACAAACTATAAACTAAGAGACATAATAAGGTAGATGTGATCAAAGATGTGATCAGCTAAAATCAATATCAAACAAGGGGAATATAAGGAAAATATGATGTGAGTAAGGAATTTGAGGCACCACATGGGTGATGTGAACATCCTTAGCAAGAATGAGACACACTAGGCAAGTGAGAAAGGCTAAGAACTGTCAACGCCAAGGACTTAGGACATTTTGAATAATGAACACAAAGTTTGGGCTAACAAGTGAAGTATATATTATCTCATGAAGGCTATATGAATGAAAATTAAAATGGACCTACCTTCCCATAATGTGATCCCCACTCCTCAAGACCCCATATAGAGTCATCAGTATACTACAAAGATTTGGTACTTATGTGAGAAAACAGGTAGCACTAAAAGATTTTTTTATTCTCCTTTTCTAATCCACTAACCTATCATACCCCAATGGACCTTATCTCTATTATGAGGCTAACTGTGGAGTTTGAGATTTGACTAGAATAAGGATATATGCTTTGAATCACATATTTTAGTGTGATTTGATTTTTGAGAATTTATAATATTGCCTTTTATATCATTGCCTTTTGTTTATATTTTATGATTTGGATTTTAACTTGTTTTCTATTTTTATATTCCTCTTTCATATGGATTTGGAAAACCAAACATGGGTGTTAAAGATGACAAACATAAGAAAGATTACACTTGGTCACTAGAGAAAAGGACCTAAAGACCAAGGTGTCTAAAGACTCCTAGACTTTCCTAGAAGTAAGTGTGTAATCTCAAAATTGACTAATGTGAACCTCAAATGAAATTAAATAAGGGATATATGGGGATCATAAGAGATCCATCTATCTAATAAGTGATACAATGATGAATATGCTTATAGCTGATCGTAATGAGGTAAAATAGTGTGATGAAAGGGATGGAACTATGTTATAATATTCATGTCACTAGAGAAACCATGCTAACTTTTGTTGGATCTAGCATAAGAACCAATGAATGTAGTGGTCATCAAAAAGTGATTTAAAGATGTTTTAATGTGGTAATTTATGAGGAAGGTCAGGTCTTATCCATGGTCTTACATTGCAATTCACAACGTGAAAACCAATGAGGTGACAACTAAATAATGCGGGGGAAATAATCATAAATATACTAAGGTAAAGTCTAACATAAAAAGACAAAAATAAAAGAGATATATAAAGATAAAAATGTAAACAAATTCTGAATTTGATGTGTAATAAAACCAAAGAACATAAATGAAAATAATGATAATTCAAGTAAAATGAAACTTAAAGAAGTAAAGTGCACAAAAAAAAAGAAACATGAGACAAAAAAAAAAAAAAACAAGTTATATCTATGCTAACATATATATCAAAGATGATAATGTGAAATACAAGTTTATAAGTCTCAAAAGGTTTCTTGAAGTTGAATTTGGTTGTTATTATGCATTGTAGAATAAGAGTGGGCATCATAAGATGCCCAATGGTAATTAGATGTAGGGATGCTCATCATAAGATGAGCTAAATTCTGAAGGACATGTGGATGGGCATCACAAGATGCCCCAACATGTGAGGTGGAGTAAGGTAACATTAAACTAGTAAAATGATTTTCATTGGGTTGGTAGGTGAATTTGAATATAGGTAAATGTGTTGGTTTGTTGGATTTCAAGGAAGTTGAATATGGCATAGGATGTGTAGGAGAGGTATGAAGAGGTAAAGGAGGACCATGTATGATATACTTTGGAGTAGTAATTTTAACTAGGTACTCTTTTGGTTCATTTGACCTAAGAGGTTGAGGTTTAATGGATACAACATTGTGTTTAAAGTTGTTCATGTTAACTATCCTTTCTTTATTGGTGTAGGAAGAAGAATCAACTTTGGTTTGCACATAATTAATATATGAAGCATAGGTATGGGATATTTTTTGTTGATCATTAGGTATTTGATTTTGATTTGATTATGGTTCTTGAGATTTAATTTGAGAAACTTGAAGATAGTCTTGATAACATTGTTTTTCTAGAGTATCAAGATTTAAATATGGGTCAGATAAGGAAGAAAGAATAAATTGGTGAAAATCATGATAAGACTAATGAGAATGACCTATATTATCATTCCATCAATAAAATTTATTAGGATTGTACCATTTTGGAGGAGGTTTGGAAGGATTAAAGTTCATGGGTTTAGAAGGTGGCAATTTCTACTTAAGTTATTCTAGACTCCAAAGTGGGTGGGTTGGGTTAAAATTGGTTAAATTGGATACTCCACTTTGAGGTTGGGGAGGCTTAGATGAATAAATTTTATGATAAAATGATTGGAAAGGTTTTGTATTAGTTATTTGAGGTGTTTTAAACTGAGTCATAATACAGTCTTGCCTTTTTGCTTGGTCTAAGGCTTCTAAAGTTTTAGGGGAAAGATTAAAAATTTATATTGAAGGGGAGATTTAAGAGTAATGATAAATAGTTTTAAAAGATTATCATCATTCATTTTATGGTCCATTTTATGAGAGAGAGACTTCCGTCATTGGATGAAAGTATGAGTATATTCATCAGGAAGTTGCTTAGCATTGATGAAATGGCTAAGGTAATTTTCAAGAAGGTCATCATGTTAGAAATACTTCACTAGAACATTGAATAAATACTATAGTTGTGAGATGGAACGTATATAAAGTTGGTTATACCATTCAAGTGCATCACCAACAAAGGTTTTACTAAGATCTTGGTGGTAGAAAAGGTGTTAGTTTGGATCCATTCCTTATAGAGATTACTAAAAGACTTAAGAGAGATAGTAGGGTCCTTAGTCCCATTATATGTAATAGTTGGGGAAATGTTTCCAATATATATGGATGAAATAAATGGGGCTAAAGGTTCATTTTTAATATGTATAATCATTTTGTTATTCATTGGAGGTTGAGGGAATGATATTCCATTGGCATCTCTAAGAGGAGGAGTGCCAAAATTTTGATTTGGTTGAGACATGATGACTTGAGGTGGTTGACTAGTCATGTATAATAAATTTTGTTACATGTTAATATTTTGAGATTGATTCGTTGCTTGCATGATGTTTATTTATTGAACTATTTGTGAAAGAAGTTGAGTTGTATCAATAGGTGAATTGGTGTTTATAGGATGGGTATTGGTGTTGATATGGGATATTATTTGTGTTGATAGGAGGAAGATAATTTATATTGATAGGAGTAATATTATTTGTAGGTGGAGGATTCCCAATATTGGTATTGGGAGGAGGATTAGGAAAAATGTTCTCAACTACATTACATTGTGTAGTGATTGGTTGTTTAGGAGAAGAAGAAAAAAAGTGAATAGTTTCATCTAAAGTAATAAAATAAGTGAGATTATGATCTAAATCCTTGACTATGCAATGTTTTTGACTAAGGTAAGGATGCAAATATGTCATCATTATGAGATAATACTAGATAACAATACAAAAAATATATGTAAAATAAAAACAAAGAGATAGAAATAGTACACAGTTGACTGGGTTGACCTAGTACAAAAAATAGGGCCTGTAAACTATACAAGGTTGATTGGATCAACCTAATATAATAATCAGAGGCTAAAAATGTATACAGGGTCAACTAGGTTGACCTAGTATAGTAGACAGGGAAAATTAGATAGCCTATAATAGATTGTATCAACTAAAATGACTATGCATTGAAACAAGAATAATTTTGCAAGTACTTAGAAAAGTAAGAATTGAATGGAAACAAAAAAATAATTAGATCAATAAGGGTGATCTAATTGAGGTAAACAACACAAATCCTTGTACCAATGCTAGCTAATGCAACTTTTTACAATACAACACACAATTTGAGCAAAGATCAAGTAATCCACTTGAAAAGTAAAAGCTAACTAAGTGGTCAACCTGAATGTTGTTATATTATTATAATATAATTTTAGATGTGATATGAAGTCGGTTTTAATCAAGGAATTAGAAAGCAATCTAAAGATGGTTTCAAGATGTTTGGGTTGAAAGGGGTCTATATTGGCAATGGTATAAGCTTGATATTGGGGCCTACCCCCTCACTTCACACATAGTAATGATAAGGGTGTTGGGTTCTTAGCTACACTATACCATTAACCTCATGTTTATACTTGGCCATAAAACCAAGTTGACTTCCCCTTTGGTGATGAAATCTAAGTAGGTTGACCTTAGATAGACAATTATTAAAATGTTTATTTAAGATTTTATGATTTGGTTGTGTGTGCATAAAATATAAAACAATGAAACTAAATGGCATATTAAAAACCACCTAATTATGATATGTGAACTATTATAAGCATTTAAGCAACAAGAAATGAAAGTGTGAGCTAATTACGAGAATATAATGGTTAATTCCAAATTTGAAACATAGTACAGTGTCAGTTTAGTCAATAATATATGCATAGAATATAGAACAAAGTCGATAAGGTTACCCCTATACTACCAAATAAAAAATAATAAAAGTTAACTACATCAATAGATTTGACCTATATTTCTACATTGTACACAAAATATAGAACTAGGTCGATAGAGTTGATCTAGTTGATTGTACAAGGGCAGTTTTAAAGACTACAAACTATGAAAAATATAACTATAAGGAAAGAGAGAGAAAGATAAAAGGAACATTATTGGGTTGGAGGATATAGATAAATTATATTATTGTTGAAAAACCTTGCTAAATGGTTGCAAATCCTGCTAATAGGGTCAACTATGTTGATCAATCTTTGTAGAAGCCTACTATTGAGTGCCTAAAATGTACAGGGTCAAATAGGTTGACCTAGTAGCCTGAATTGGATGCTTGAAAGTGTACATGATCGATTGGGTTGACATAGTAATTTTTAATAGATGATTGAAAGTCTAAAAAATTGTACTATTTTGATTGAGTTGATCTAGTAGCCTGTACTTAGAAAAGAACTTGCATAGAAAGAACATAGTCATTTGGATGCGACTATGTGCTAAACCTATGCATAAAAGTTAGAACTTTGTTGATATAGTTGACCTATTATTGTGAATATATGATAATAAAAATGATAAAATAAATAAATAATTGAAACAAATCCTATAAGGGTTAGATTACTGTTGGGTTCACTAGAATGTATGCAATCAAAAATGCATCATGTCTATAAATAAATCCTAACTCAAAGAAGATAGATCATACCATACACTTCCAATTAGGGACACATTTGTTAAGTGGGATCATGACCAATATGGTGATCTAATAGACCTGATTAGGGGATCATTTAACATAATACACCATGCTAAGGAGGGTTCTAAAGCCTCTAGTTTAACATAATCACACAATAACTCTAAGGGGGTCCTTGTTTTTGATATTTCACCTAAACTAATAAAAATTAAAGTAAATATAATATAGGGCTCACCAAAGCTTGTGGCACAAAGTGGGGGTTAGAAGCAATAAAAATAAACATGCATAAAATACATACTCATGTCAATGTATACATAATCCTAATACATAGAAAAGAAGTACAAATGCATATATATCTACTCTTACAAAGGAAAAATAAAGTTAGGAATATTTACTTTTGAAGATGAACCCGTTGAGCCTCAATCTCTCCCTTGGCCAAGGTGATTTTCAAGAGGTTGTTCTAGTATGCAAGGATGACAAAGACAAATCGCCTCTAGGATACACAACTTATCAATGAATTCACAAGACTTATCCACAAGACAAGATCCGTATCTCTAAAGAAAGTATGAAACCCTGAGCTTTATTCCTCAAGTATAATGGTCAATAAGTAGATGCACATTCACTCTTAATTATTCTTCATAATCATGGAAATGAAATTGTATATATAGGTGGCTTTGACCCTTGACCTTTCCAAAAATCTCAACTGATAGGGTTAACCCAATTGACCTAACACAATTTTGAAGAATAATTCACTAGGTCCCAGGCTAGGTCAACCAAAGGCTAACCTATTTCCAAAGTTAAAATATCCTAAAACTTTATAAGGTTGACCCAATTGACCTAGCATAGCTGACTAACAAAAAGGGACTTAGGTGAGGAAAAGGAGAATAAAATTTAGAAAATTCTTGGAATGGGTACAATAGAGAAGAACAATCTTAAGGTTAATGGTTTTAGGAGATAAGTGTGTAGATAATAAGTGGAAAAAGAGAAAAAAATCATGTGAAGCACCAATGGTCTACCCACCCCTTTCCTAGTGTACCCCTATAAGGCATTCACTCATATATATTGAGACTCGATGGGTTCCTACAAGATACAAAGTGTCAATAATCAATAAAATTTTAAAAATATTATGTGTATACAATAAGTGTCTAGTGCCCTAAATTTATCTAATTTTCATATGAAACATATCCCTATGTTTAGCCTAAGTGCATTAATGTGATATATTATCCAAAATGGAATTGGTATTTATATATATATATATATATATATATATATATATATATATATATATATATATATATATATATATCAACCCTCATTCACTCCTCACCTAATATATACCTTAGAACTCATAAGGTAAAATACCAAAATCATTCAATCAACCATTAAAGTGAGTAAAAATTCCTTATTTTATTCTATTTCCATATCATTTATCATGAAAACACATTTACAGGTTTTAAGTAATAAAGGAACATCCCATGAGCCATATTTTCCAAGTTACAACTTAGGTCACTCTACGTATTTGTTTATCACACATTGAATCATTATGCACACACAAGCTCAAATATAAGGGAGAACTAAATGAGTCAGAGGCCCTCTTTGGATAGCTCAACACTATAAGCCCACTAACCCATTCAACCCATATCCATTAAGAAAATTAAGAATTAGGTTTTTATTATTTGACAGGAGTGACAATCTATGATCCATATCTAAGTAGGTCAAAGTGAAAGCAACAAATAAACAAAAATATCTTAAGTGGTCATATCTATATCCAATAGGTATTGTGCACTAGATACCTACATCTAAGTTAGATAGAAGTGTCGATGTAACAATCTAAGGTTGATGAAGTTTTCAAGGTTTTAAAAGTGCTTAATATAGAATTTGATGATAGTCTTAAAATCATTTTCCAATTTGATTCCTTTTTGTTCCATAGCTACATATGTATTATCATCAAAACCAACAAAGTATCTTATTTTCATTATCATTTTGCTATCTAGCATAACTATAATTTCTATTTTTAGCATATATTAGTATATAAATTTAAAATATTATTTATGTATGTTTACAAATTAATTGGCCTACTATAGAGATGTTTTATTACCCTTGTGCCCTAGCCTATCTCTATCCTATTTAACCCTATATTCCCTAATCTAGATTTTAAGGTTAAATAATAACTAATAGTACATTTTTCACATGCTACAAATATTATTCCCAAAATTTGTTGTATGTTTGTATATCATTAGAAAAACTATCACAAATTTCCTCAAAAAAAGGCTTAAATATATTGTTCATCAAACTTTGAAATATAGTTGATGCATTTGTGAGACCAAAAGGCATGACAAAAAACTCATAATGTCTTTCATGAATTCTAAAAGCTATTTTAGGGATATACCCATCTTTAATCCAAATTTGATGGTATCTAAAATGAAGATATAATTCTGTAAAATAAAAAACACCATGTATTTCATCTATTAAATTATCAATTAATAGAATAACGAACTTATCTTTGATGGTGTACTTATTGAGTTATCTATAATTTGGGCACATCTTCCAAGTGTCATCCTTCTTAAAAACCATAACCACTAGGGATAAATATTCACTTTGGATATGTCTGATAATACCTACCTCCAACATCTCATATACCATATTTTCAATTTCACTTTTGTATACATATGGATACTTTTATGGTATGATGTTTGGTGGTTTAATCCTTATAAGCAGTCAAATGGCATGATCATGTTCTCTTATTAGTGGTAGTCCTTTTGGCATGTCATCAAGAATAGTTGTGTGGCCATCAATAATCATTTTTAGATTAGGGTGTGTAGATGCCTTTGTTGGTTGAGATTATATGGAAAAAAATTATGCTAAAGATACTTCAACATTTTTTTATGATCTTCACCATCGGATGTGAACTAACCAATTATGGATATTTTTCCTATAATCTATGTGGTCCAAATGTCTTACCTTTAGAGTGATAGTGCATGAAAAATTCCTATAGATTAATATCTATTATTTATAAGGATATGATCCATTGGAATCCAAAAATAATGTTTTCACCAACCACAGGAATAAAAAACATAGGAGAATCTAGCATGTAGTCTCCCATAGCAAGATTAATACTATGGCATTTTTAAAAATAATTGAATTATCACCATTTGAAATCATGACTTAAAATTCTAGGGTTGATTAAATTAAATAGTTCAAATGAGTAAAAAAAATTATATTGATGAAGTTATGTGTGATGCTTGAGTCAATCAACATTGTCACTTTATGTTTCTTGAGGAAACCTGCAACCTTAAGAGTTTGAGGAGTGCTAATACTTGAAATTGTATGGCAAGAAATATTAGGTTTGGTATATTTAGATTATTCATCTATCTTTTCCTCACCTTCACATTAATAATCATAATATTATTCATATTCATTGGATATTAAATGTATAACAACTTCTTCTCAAAACATTTATGTTCTTTGTTTCACTTGCTATTACAACTGAACCATAACCATTTTGAATTATTATCTTAAATATACTAAGGGGTTAATTTGGTAGGTTGAGAAAATTATTGTGATATGGAATTACATTCTTAGCCATTGGATAAATCCAATCATTTGAATACACACACACACACACACACACACACACACACACACACACACACACACACACACACACACACACACACACACACACACACACACACACACACACACACACACACACACACACACACACACACACACACACACACACACACACACACACACACACACACACACACACACATCCTCTACCATGCACATGACGCATATGGATTCGGATACTAAACTTGGATTAAACATGTAAACATCAATTTGGATATTAGCCTTGAACCCAACCAAGAATAAGCCATTTATATTATCCTTTTTGATGTCATCCATGCATAAGGATATATTTTGTAATTTATGAATATAATCCTAAAAAACATTGTCTCAAATTTTCTAATTGACTTATTTAGTTTTCTATGATTCTATTGCAATAATGCATATGTAACTCATTAGTAAACACTAACCATGTAACATGAAGGCCTTTATTTTTATTTTGAGAAAATAACAAACTATACAAAATTAATTGCTCAGGTTCCATATATGGATATAACATGAACACATTTTGTGCACATGGCATATGATGTAGACCAAACAAATTTATATTTGATTGATCCAAGTGACTAGATCCTTACCATCAAGCTTGTACACTTCCACTTTCGGTAACATGTTTTTTGATTTTGTATTTGAGTTTTACTTTTTTTTTTGGATGAAATTGAATTTAATGGTGGAAGATTATTTAGCTATTGAATATGATCCACAAGAGTGTCTAATTTCCTATTGATAACTACCAACTAAGACTTCACATCATCCATGTCCCCTTTTACCACATTTATATTATATATCTCTACCATGATTTGTATATATTATTAGAGTTGGTAAACCATCCTAGAAACCCAAAACTCCAAAGTTCCATAATCTATGTCCTCCTTTTAAAGAAATTTTCATGGAGTGTCTTTCCATTTTTTATAGTTATAGGTGTTTGGACTAGCCATGCATGAACCCTGGGGTTTAAGGTTTCAAGCCTAAAAAACATTGACTAGAGGATTATATAATTATGATCATATCATAGAGATGAATATAATGAATGGTAATTTTATAAAAACCTCATAATATATTGTGGTGATGAAAAACAAATTCTTTCCTAGACCACAAGTTATGTTTCTTTTATCCTTCAGCTCTTAGGATAACATCTATGTCATATCTAAAACACTATGCTACAAAAAATTACCTAAATTGAAGATTTGAGACCATTTGTAATGGAATTACTTAAATAATCCACACTAATGGAATAATAATCATATAAATATGAGTAAAATAAGATCCAAAACAATAATTGATGAAAGAAAAGAATACTTGATAAATATGATTGAGCCACTTTTTGGGGGAACCTCCACAACAATGTAATAAGTATAAAATTCATAATATCAGGATCAAAGACTAATGACTATCTCATATATATACTCTAATTAATATATGGTTGTTCCATAGGCTAACCTTACTAATAATATAAGGACCTATATAAATGTGACAATACAATATAAAGACTATGTAAGCCACAGATTGGATGCACATATTCATAAACATATTATAGGTTAAGGGAATATCACCTATGCTAGAGAAATATTATTATACATGTTTAATTATAATAAATTATATCTATTTGTGACCTATGTACCATGTCAAACTACATATATTTAAAATGTCTTTCTAATTACTCATATCTTACATTGTGTTGCACAGATATATTACTTTGTTATGATATGACATTGATACATATAAATATTATAGACTAGTATTCACTTTTTTATATTCCTTTGATTTTAATTAATTTATTTCATGAAATGATAGACATTAATTACTTATTGTGTGTGGCCCTTGGACCTTACATGCAATAGTTTCTTGAATAACTCTGAGATTTTTTATTAGCATGCACGAAATTTAAACATGCCCATTTGAATGTGGTGATTGGCCCTATGTTTTCTTTGTATGTGTGAAATTTTAACATTTCCATTACTCATGGCCCTTGAACCTATGTTTGAAATATTTATGTCGGTTATTTGGCCTGTCAAGGCCAAATTCCAACCCTTGTAATTGAAAACTTCTCTTGGCCATCATAGTATACTTAATTATCACATGAAGAGTGAGTTGTTCAATGTCATGTTCATAGTGTCAAGTGTCATTCTAAGTTTTTGATAGAGTTTCAAGTGGTTTTATGATTTGAAAGTTCTCTAATGAAGTTGGTGAAAAGAGGATAGTTGATGATCTATCATGAAATTTTTCCATCATAATTAGGTATATGGAAGGTATGAAATGAGCTATAAACTTTTAAAATGTGATAAAAATGAATAAAAATTATATTTTAAACATTTTAAAATGCTATCATATGCTTTTATGACATTTAATGGCAATTTTTCTTTGTAAAACTATGTTTATATTACCTGAAAGGAAAAATTTTGGTCTTTAAATGTAAAATATTGTGTCAAAAGGTCATAAAATTATTAAAAATACCTTTTAACATATTCATATATATTAATTTAGATTATTTATAAATTTTAATAATTTAAAAAGGTCATTTAATGCAAGTTTAAGCCTAAAACGTGTCATTTTTGAGCTCACACATGCCAATTTTTAACAAAAAAACATGTAAAAAGAGATAATACTTGTTTTAACATAATGTTTGACTCAGGGTAATCCTATAAATACATTAAAATAGTGGTTTTAAGTTTAAATTGTAAATAAAAGGGTTAAAGAATTTTATTTCATGCATATTTCATGGAAAAGTATGGACTTGTACACCCTTCCCATATAGCAGAGCTCATAAACAAGAGGAGGAAGGCATATAATAATTGTTTTGTAAGAATTACAAGGAAAAAGGATTTTAAATAGGACCAATCTGATTCACACCCTTCATCATTCTTGTTTTCACATAGGGAGAACCCTTCAGATTTGTAGGTGGTATGGCCATGAGAGAGAAAATACATATCTAAAATTTTGGCCAAAGAAAGTAGTCTCGAAGAAATTCCAAATATCTCAAGTGGTTATCAAATTGGTAATATATCCTTCATGAACTATCCCTTTCAATTCAAGGCACTTATTATGGCTCCTTCATCTAAGTAGGTAGTCGATTTTCCTAAATTTTAGGGCATCACAACAAAAAATTTCAAGATTATAGAGATTCTCAAGAACATAATTAACCTTTCCATGTCATCCATTAGTCCTTTTATTTTCCACACATGTGATGGTAAAATAGAGATCAATAATACATAAGAGTTAAATTATACAATCTATAAGCATATGAAGAAGAATTGTATGGTCCAAGAGAGAGAAAGGGTTTCAAAGTTTTTTTGGATTCTTATTTGAGGCATCTCCTTCATGTTATTTTATCTTCTAAGTAAGGATTATAAAAATTTCTCCAAATATTCACATAAAAATATCATTAATTTTCTCTCAAAATAATCTCAAGGAGTCACTTTTAGCATTTGTTAAGTTTTTTTAGCATTTGTTAAGGTTCTTAGTATATTCCTAGGTTTCAATTTCAGCCTCTTATCCTCCTTGAAAGGCATCTAAATTTATATATGTGTTATAGGATAACCCTATATATACATAAGACCTTAAAATTAGTTTTTGTATTCCCATTTTATGTCCATTATCACCTAATTCTGGTTCATCCCCATATCACTATCTTACGCTGCTATTCTCACTATGATCATGCTCCTGTCCACCCTTCATTCATGGTTTCCAATCTTCCTTTCCCATCACCCCCCCTCCACTCATATCCATCTCATAAATACAATAAAAATAGGATTTAAGGACTAATAAAATATTCATGATTATTTAGGTGTGGTCTACAGGACATTGAAACCATGCAAAATAGTCAATAAGGCAACCTATAGCCAATATAAGCACAATCAAGATTTTGTCATGAAAGTAAAAATGTAAGGGAATGACAAGGAAGGTATATTATTAAAGATATTTGATCAATATATCTCCTTAAAGTTGTATTATTTTGATGTAAAAGGATCATACCCATGATTTATGACTTCCTTAAGGCTAAATTCAATCATAGCCCATATAAATAGTATAAGCACAGTCATCTACAGTTGTTAAAGGACACATTCATTTTTGAAGGTTGACACCATGGTCAAAGTGTATGATTGAAGTTGGAAAGTAGTGAATGTTTATTGACCTATACTATGAATTCAAATCATGACTCATCCAAAGAAACAACCATAGGATTACAATCAAGTGTCCTTTGAGACACCTATAGGCATGTATTGAGGTCAAAACCTACAATAGGAATATGTCTTGGTAGTCTACAAGTGTCTAAGTTATTGGAGACTATTTTGAATCTACCAAGTGTATTATAAGTTGATATGGATAACCTTAGTAAGGTATCTCAATAATAATTCAATATCAAATTCTTTAATGGATCAAGTAACTCAAGAACACTCCTATAGTCACCTTTCAAGAACAAGCACATCCAAGGAGTTCTCATAAATTAAGAAAGAGAGGTTGACCTTCAAGTAGATTATTAAAACTAATGTATCTTGGATAATACATGGTATAAAGTAATTTAAACACATTTTAGTGTGTTTTAAGTCTCTCAAATTCCTAAAATCTTGTTGCAATCTATACAAAGACATGAAAAAGATATGCACAATCAACCATATACAGGAAAGAAGCATGTTTTCAAGAAGGAAGAATGGTGAACATATGAAGGAGATAGTTTTATAAATAAATTCATATAATTTATGTACCAAGGGGAATATTTTAAGGATATCCAAACTCATTTTTGGTTATTTCCATAAAAATGCATACCTACATTTGGGCAAAGGACTTTTCAAGTATGTTGACAGTCAAGATCTAGGACTATGAGATCCTAGCATGTTCTTTAGTTTCAATGAGGTTCTAAGTTATACCATGATGAAGAGTCTCATATAATTATGTCAAGGTTATATCAAGATTTAAGTTTCAATGGCACCAACACTTAGTCATATTCATCATGAAAATCATACCTATATCCATCTTTTATAGGCTTATCTCCAAACTTATAACAAGTGGTCTAATGAGAAAATTGAAGTTTCATGGTCTAATGATGGAGTTTTATGTTCAAGAGAATTGTTAATAATATAAATGATGATGAAATTAGTCTATAATATAATGAGGTTTAGACTCTAATCAATAACACAATCAAGGTCAATTGTAACAATCATCTACAACATTACAAATGGTAATTCCCTCTCACACAGTCACATGCCAGCAAGGTGAAAACTTAAAACCATTCCAATCAAGGAGTAAGAATATAGAAACCTTAATTAAAATTAAAGTGATAAATTTACATGTCCAAAACTTTCCAATAATACTAAATTACTCCCAACTCATGAAGATGATAGTACAAGCTTGTACGGACTATGATTGTGTAAAGGCCTAAAAAAACCTTGTTTAAAGAGTCAATATGATATGAAGGAGATAATTGAAGGGTTTAAAGAGCTATTAGGATTATAAAAATAACATATTAATAATTATATGTCTACCCAAAATATCTACACCTCATCAACACCATCTACAATAGTGATGGCACACAATCACAATGAGTTTCTTTGAGAAACATGGTTTGATCTAGGTTGTATAAGGTTAAAAATTGACCAATGGAGGATGAGAAAATTAAAATTTAGATATTATTAATTTATTAAAATAATATTTCATATTATTAATCACAATAAAATGTGTAAAATATGAATAACACAATCATAGGTCTTATGATACATGAAAACATAGGCAACTCAAGCTAAATGTCGAGAAAAATCACCTGCAGGCCACTCTACGCATCATCTAATGAAACTTAGTGGAGTTGGATATAATAAATTTATATACCTATAAATAGTATTTTTTAGGTAAAATAATGATGGTAAATACTCATTGTTTTATCATAGTCAACCGCCTATCTATTGACAGTCAAAATACAAGCAGACATACTTCTTGAAGTGTTATAAGGTGTGGCAGAGAGTTTTAACTTATTTGGAGTGTTAAATGATCATAAGAGGATGTTTTTAAATATTAAAAATACCTTTAAAGAGTGATAAAACTCCAAATTATATTTAAACCATGCCCTTGATGGTTAAAGCAAGTAGATAGGCACCAAACCCTACAAGCACATAGTCCTCTTTTTGGACTCTTTCATGAAGTTTTTCTTCATTTTATGAAAATTGAGATAGTGGAGAGGATCAATGAAACCTTGGAGTAGCTGTTATATTTAATAAATTTTTATAAATATTGTTTTGACACCACTCCTCAAACTTCTTCTTTCACACATAGTTCTTGGCATCCCCTCGAAGTCCATTTTCACTACATAGAGAACTTGATGCATCCTTTACATGGGAGATATTGATTTTCATGGTTAATGAGGGGGTCAATATACTTCATTTCCATGGAAAGTTTCTTACCATTAGAGTTATTTATTCTATTAACAATCATTAAGAAGATATGGACTTATAAAACCCTTGTAAAACCATCATAACCACCTGATGGGAAAAAAGCCAAATTATGCATCTAGATGGTTTGTTTGAGAAATAAGATGAATTTTAGTATTTTAAATTCCCATTATCACCTCCATAACCAGTTAGTTGGCATGTTTAGTACCTTCATTATATGTACTAAGCCAAATAAGTCAATTTTGAGCTAGAAATCAAGGGAAGAAAGGGTAATTTAATATTTAAAGGATTTTATAAGAAATATTGGGTCTTAAAATATCTCAATAATACTTCCATAGTCATCAAAAATGGTCATTTGGTTCATTTCCATGAGCAGATAGGTCTATAGGTCAAGACAAGGAGTTGTTCCTATGAAGGATCAAGAGGAATAGATTGATCAAGACCATACCTTGAATATAAATCATAATAAATAGGTTATTCATGTTTAAAAAATTAAAAATTATCCTCTAAAATCATAATAAAGTCAAATATTAAAGAATGTTATGCAAACACTTATGTTTGTTCTTGACATCACAAGAAAAGGCCACCAAAAGTGGGTATCAAGAGCTAAATAAATGTCATGAGGCCACTCCAAATAACCTTTAATATCATCCTTATGTCCTAATAGATATGTATGATAATTTTGAATCATAAATAATCACTACCAATGATCATCTTGGTCCAGGAGCACCAAACGCTTTCTAAAAAGCTTGTTTTCCACTTTGTGATGAGACTTCACATGCTCACCCTAATACATAAATTTTTCATGGTAAGATAATTATTTTTATGGATTTATAGGGCATAATACACTAATATTTTGTGTAATTTCTTCAATTATTCAAGGCCTAGGCTTTATGAACAATCATCAAGATCCTAGAGCACTGTTAAACCTTCGCAAAACCCTATTAACAGACCTATTTGTGGATATTTGAAGAATTATTAATTAAAAATAATTTAAAACTCTTTAATAAAACTATTATAATCCATTAAAATATAATATATTCATGACCATATCCATTGGTTGTATGGATGTTGTATGGACTTGGAAAAAATAGATTTTTAAGAGAAAAAACATAAAAAGAGAGGTACAAGTTAGTTTTAAAAAATTACAGTAATTTTTGATCAAATAATAAGAATTTTTATTCATGTTTAAATCATTATATGATCATAAATATGGCTTAAAATTCCCTTGGGAGCTCATCCAAAAGAGCCAGTTTTTAGGAAATGAAGGAAAAGCTAGCTAGTCAACTAGTTTGACTAATTTGCAAGTGTTGATTGCCAAGGAGGACCCATTCATGATATAATTAATTTTTTCATGTATTTAATTAAAAATATTTTTATATTTTAAAATTTATATGCAGTTTATAGTGGCCACCAAGCATAAAAAGTTAGGCTACTAGGCCTAATTTGGCTTAGTATGCCTAATTAATCAATCAAGTGAAGAAAGAATGGCATGTAAGATTGTTTGTAAAATATAATATGGATTTTTCATGCATATTAAGCTATTCCAAATCATTAAAAAATGATCCTTGATGTCAAATACATGCTTATCTAGTCCTTGTGATGAGTTAACTAGTCTTCAACTAATCCAAACACATGCATAACTCATCTTGAGTTTTATTTCATAAGTTAACTCACTTCCACAAGAATTATCTAAATAAATAATGGCATATAATGATAAATGATGATATTGGATAAGGAAAATAAGACATAAAACCTTGTTTTTAATTCCAAGAATAACATGTAATTAGCATACAAGACACTAGACACAAGGAGAATTCTAAAAGACTATTATTTGCAAATTGAAATTGAAATTAGACTTTCAGTTAATGTCTAGTTAACTTATCCTTATCTCGTCTATGCTAAATTGTCTATATATTCTCTTGTTTTCTATATATTTAAGACTTTACGCCATTTTTTTGTATCCCTCAATTTAGTATAGATAAACTATACATAAATTGTAACTTGCACCAAATGTCAATAAAGAAAGTTATTACAGACTCAGTCATGGTTATAATGTGTAATTTTGATTGTTGATTTGAATATAAGTGTGATATTATCCCATTATTCACATAATTTCATCACTTAATACTATGATTTAATGCTTTACATGTCACTTCAAGAGTTAAATAAAATAAATTATGTTGAAGAATGTTAGTATGCAGTGTCTTTAAAGACCTTCTTTCCACACCTTCAATTTGTATACCTTATTTCAAACCTTAATTTGAAAAATTAATTTTTTTGATGATATAAGGTGGATAAACAAGGGGAAAAAACATTAAAATCATAAAAAAAGCCACATAGGCAACCAACACAAAAAGTGCCTCAAAACAGAAACATCACAGTCTGTGACCTAGCAGAAATAACAAAAACCGTAACTATAAACTAAGATAGTTATAACAAAGAAGAAAAGTATCAAAATAAAATAAAAACTAAGGAGGAAGGTTCTCTCCTTGATTAAACATGGATTTAATAAGGTCAACCAAGTTTACATAGTTTTCCTCATTGTCAGCAGTAACAGTAGCACCCAAGTCCTGCAGCATAGACATGTTAAGGAAAATAAAATTCTAGAGCACAATAGAAAAGTTTTGTTCTAGTTTCTAAATGTGACCCCTCAAGACTACAATTTCAGATCCCAACCTAGCCTCAGTTTCATTTTCATCATCAACTTATTCCATAAACATCTTTCTCACTTTTCCAGCATTTTCTGCAAAGTCAGTAGCATCCTTATTAGTAGCATCTAATTCTTTAGTCTCCTGCTTACCCTCAATATCCATAGAGATTTCTTGAACATCCATGTCCTTGGTCTCATCATCCTAAGTGGATTCATCTAAGGTGCTCTTATATTAGTTGATAATCCTAGCCTTGGGAGTAGGTTTGCTAGCAATTCACCCTGACCACCTAACTCCTGAGGAAAAACCCTCTTTAATAGCCTTAGTAGATGAATGAGACTTACTACCTTAACCCACAGGGGTCTTACAGGGATTTTTTTGGGTCCCCATAGTGCCCACTTCACCAACATATGCCTTCTTATTTTTTCACTTTGTACTCACAATAGAGCTCAGAGTGTCTATGGGAATCTCCTCAGGAATAAAAAAGGAAACTTCTTTAGTCTTAGTAGAGACAGGGGAAGGGTAAGGCTCTTTGACAACATCAGTAGCATTAGGGTTAGAATAAATTTCCCCACTATCAATTTGAATGTCCTTGGAAGGCTTGAGGGCATGATGGAAATTATAAAGATAGAAAAAAAGTCCCTAATGAAGGGGGATAGGATTATTAGCAAGTTTCTTAGCCAATTTAGCTCTAACCCTAAGGACATAATGCTCAAGGGAAGAAAGTAGATAAAAAGGAAATATAATGTGAGCATTTCACCTAAAATGGTTTATAAGGGGAAGATGATAGTTGTAAAACCTAGTGAAACACCCCTCCAAAGTGAAATACTTCATGAGGATAAAACACACACTGTCCTAAGGCCTGGGTAGCTTGGCTCGACCAAATCCCCCTTGGTAGGGTACTAGTTCTTTGCCTTCTCCAAGAAAGAGCTTCTGACTAGAAAGGTCTACAATTTTAGTTTTTTTTTTGTATTTTAATCCCCTAAGTAGACATGCCAATAACCATAGCAATCACATTCTCTAAAATCTCAAAGCTAATTCCCCCCACAGAGACTCATCAATTTAGCCATGAACTAGAAAATTATTGAAAAAGGTTTTCATCATACCCATTAAGCCTCTCTAGATAGGGGCTAATCTCACCCTCTTTGCAATAGTTCCAGACCACTGAGTTGTCTTTGAACTTGAAACAAGAGATAGGTTCCCTTCATATTCTATCACCACCCATGTTGGACTTACAGAACAGACCAGAAAAACCCCAAATTTTCACCATTATATTTGTAGTAACTTCAATCCCTTGATCACATATATTAATAATGGTGATGAAACGACACATAATTAGGAACATCATGCAAAGATGGCACTTACTCATCCCATGCTTAAACATAATTTCACAGTGATCTCCATAATGATGAAGTAGTCCACTTGCCTTATCAAAGAAGCATAATAAATTGGAACTGATGATTAAAAAAGTTCAAAAGGACTCATACTCCAAGATACACATTGGCACCCTCCAAAAGGACTAACAAATTAAGCTATATTTCCAATATATTTGACTCATAATTAATGTTTATAAATGATCTAAGTATTATTGAAAAATTATTCCATTTTGATTCATATGTGTGCCCAAGTTTCAAAGTTTACAAAGGATCATTCGTTATTTAGGTGCATCACATCATAGCATACATTTTATTTTAGTAATTCCTTATTATTTCCATAACAAAAATCAAATAGGTTTAGTAATTGATCAAAAATCCATATATTCAGAGGAGTTAGCCTCATAACTAGAGGTTTGGTCTAGATACAGGTATCCCACAACCTTAGACCATTCCAATGTTAGTCTAGGTATGAATAAAATATGAGAAATCTACCTTCAATAGGGTGTTATCTAGGTTACTAAAAGTTTTCTTGTGTGAAATTTGAACATGTCCATTATTTGAGGCACTCTGATATATATGTGTAATATTTTCTAGTGTGACATTTGAACATATCCAATTATTTATAACACTTGGCCATATGCATGTGATGTTTGATTATATTCATGAAATTTGAACATGCCCCTTATATGTGGACTTTAGCCTTATGTATTACATTTCATGAAATTATGTGTTATGATTGTTGTGATTTTTGAGCTTGATTGGTGGTGGAACTAGATATATCATGCACTTTTACTATGCGGTCTACTTCAAAAATGGTTACTCTAATGCATACCTCATTATTATATCTATCTAAAAATGATAGTCATACACCTCACATCTAATATGTTACATAAATGAGTAATATACAATTACATTAGTATGATAGCATACTATTCACATGTCAAAATGATTATACTTTACTATATTTTTATCACATGATATAGTTAATTATTATTTTGACATGAGTGTCTTGTAGGCTACATCCCTCATTTCAAAAGGGGGGAATCACATTGGGCTTGTATTATAGATACAAGCCTCCATGACTAAATGAAAATTAGATTTAGGACATAGTATACAGAGCACATATTTAAAAAATTCAAAATATAGGTTTTCAAAGATTTAAATTAATTCAAATATCTAATTCTATAGAATAGTATAGGTTTTCAAAGATTCAAATTAACTCCAAAATCAAACACAATAAATATTGGCATATAGATACAAATTATGAGTAAGAAGTCATACACACTTGAATGCATATACATGAGGACATATAAAATAATTATACAATCAAATTTATAGGCTAAAAATACATTTGTAATTAAACATATAGGTGCACGACATTATATATCAATTCACATAGATTCACGGGGTATGATACTTGTTCATGCACATTTTCAAATATTAAATTTATAGTTTTAAAGTTATGATACTTGTTCATACACACATTTTCAAAGTGTAAAGTTACAAATTTGAATTAAAGTATTTAGTTCAATTAAAATCTATTAGCAATGCAATCATGATGGGGGCATGGGTATTATTTATTATTTTTTGATCATACAAGTAGAATCAGTCATTTTATAGTGATGTGAATTGAATGTCATGGGTAATCTATTTGAATTAAATGGCCTTGGCATTAATTTTATTTAACCCATTGTGTGATTCTATATTCTCTTACATGTGGTGCACATTTGAGTCTAGTTACACTCAACAACATTGGCATCAATTTTTATGAGCTTATCATGATTATACCTTCTTTGGATTAATACATTAGGTAATTTTACCTATTAATTAGAGTTGTAATATACATATTTCCAACTCAAGGGGTTGATTAGGTACTAAAAAATAAGGACTTGATCCTTCTCAATTTGCTAATTATTCAAATTATCTAAGTACTTCAATAAAGGGGCACAATTTTTTATAATTAGTTACAGGTTAAATGGAAATTTGATTTCATATTGGATTAATCTCAAAATAGGTGCACTTTTCCATTTATCTTATCTCATTTTTTTTTCTAGTTTTGTAAGTTCATATTGTTCAAATTTCAAATATGGACAAATGACTACTTAATGTGCTATTGTAGGGTTTACTAAATTTGAGTTCTACACACAATTATAGTATTCTCTCATAGATAAAGTGTGTTGTACACACTCAAGTTTAGTTATTTCTCCTTTGATATAGAAATTTCATTACTTTAATAAAGTAGGGGGGATGCCAATACTTAAATCTAGCCATAATTATTTGATAATGTTAGTTCTTGACACATCTTAAGACATTCCAATAGAATACAAATACATGAATCTTATATACCATTCCTCTAAGATATTTATCTATATGTGGGATTAAACCTTTATTCATCATTATGATTCACAAAATTCCCCAATAAAAATATGAAAATCCATCATACTATCCTTATATTGTCTTTAGCTAAGAAAAATTGTGCTTGATTTAACATGACAGGTATGTACTAGGTGGATACAGATATTTTCATGGAACTATCCACCTATGAGGGTCATGTCCCAAGCTAAATAATGGCTAGTTTTAAAATTTTGAATTATTATTTTGAGCCTTCCCCATGTATTTCATAAGTTTAACTAAGAAAAATTATCAAAATGTTAACCTATAAATACACATCAAAGTTCATTCATTATCCCCACTTGGGTACCACTTGGTTCTTAGCTTACACATTAATTCACATTGAGTGAATCTACCCTATTATTTCAAAATTCAAGATCACTCACAAGGAGAAACCATAAACCAAGTCTAAAGCATCTCAAATAAAGTCAAGATCTATCATTGTCAAGTATTAAAGTGATATTTATAGCTATATACATATAGTAAAAGAGTAACAATTACACAATCACTCTAGGTTGGATAAATGCATGGGATTTATTTTCCTCTTTAGAGTATCTGGATACATAGGCATCATTCAATCATAAAGGGGTGATTGGGGTTATCTCAATCTATTACACCCCCTCTTTTTTTGTAGGTTTCAATATTTCAAAGTGCTCTGAGGGTTTTAAAGTAAAAAAGGAAAAAAAGAATTTCATGTGAAAAAATATGGTTTAAAATATCTTGGATTACTTATAATACCTATTTATTTATTGTGAAATAGTCATATTTCATCATAGTCAATATAGACAAGTCCACAGTCAATAAACTCAAGCATCCTAGACTACTATATTGAAAGAGTTGTCTTGTGTAGGAATACTCATAGATTATGCTTATGTTATTAAATTGTTAGGGCTATATTATTTTTCTTTCCCTATCATTAAAATCATAGTCAATTGGGATAGGTCCATAATCAACAAACTCGAATGGCTTGCACTATTGTCTAGAAAATAAAAATCTATCTAAAAATAGTTTCAGATTATATTCTTGATTATGAGCATGTAAAGTCAAATAATTTGTTTATTTAAACTTATTTATATATATATATATATATATGAAATATTCAAAATTAATCCTAATTTGAGCTAAATATTTTTTCTTCTTAGTGTTTTCCAAATATAGTAGTTTTCCATAGTTATCAATTTCAAAAATTAGAATTGTTAATTATTGTTCATTTTTGAAATTCTAATATCTATAAAGTTTTACACCTATTAACAAAAAATATATTTCTAAATAAAAAATAGGGTAAAACACTATCATAAAATGTATGTAGGTGGTTCTTTGTAAAATATTCAAGGGATAAATAATTACTAATGACAAACTATTATCGAGAGAAGACCTTCATTAAGCAGCTTCTCATATTGCTACAAAAAATGCCCTCATAAAAATTATGATTTACCTTAAAAATTTTACCAATTTGTTTGGGATACTATGGATTCACACTTGCACAAATTATACTTGAAATCCATGTAGAATAAACATCTTGTTAAATTAATTCACCAAAGAAATATCATGTCCATTCGTATTACTAGGGACCTATATCTCATTATCAATTGGTGTCCTATAACTCTTGCACATGTCTTACATAATTATTGTTATATATCTTGACCTTCATGTGAATTACATGATGAATTTAATATTTTGTCTTGACCAAAGTGGTTTCATTTATTATAAGTGAGTTCTATATAATGTCATTACAATTTGGGAAAGTATTGTTGGCCAATTTGGCCTACATACAGAAACTTTGTCTAGATGGATCAATTTCTAAAGGTATTTATATGGATTTATTGGCTAATAAAAGTTCCTAATTGAGTAAGAGATCAAAATTTACTTAAAAATATTTTGAAACACTTTAAGACAATCTTAAAGTGTAATTTATTGATCTTTGATAAATAGGTCCTAAGTTAAAAAGTGTAAAGATGAATACGTTTTCATGGTAATCATGACCTTCATGGACATAAATCAAGTTTTACAAGTCTCAAGGACTCATTTTAAGCCTTGAAATATCAATCACAATCTTTGAATATCCTAATGATCATCAGGACATCATGTAAAAATAAACTAGCTAGCTCATTTATGCATTTTATAATTATGCTAAGAAAGCCTCTCAAGGCCAAAATAAATTCATGGAAATGAAGCTCTTCATTCCTAGATCATCCTATGTAAATTTCATAACTTGATGAGTTGGGTATCTCAAGTTATAAATATTCAAATTTATACTTACAGAATGAGACATTCATGCAGATGTCAATTTTAATCTCTATGCAATATCCATTTGATTTCAAATGAGAAATATCAATGGTTGAAATTAAATCATACCAAATATATAATGAACAAAAGGTGAGGACAGTGTCAATGGGTCCCAAAGATCTAATGATACATGTTTAATCATACCAAAGAGATCAATGGTGAGCATCAAGTCAAAGAGTCATCATAAGTGAAAAGCTAATAAGTGGCAAGATCTTAGATGCCCTAATAGAGATCTAATGGTACATGTAAATTTGATAGGTGTCAGTGGGTCCCAATATCTAACAATGCATATTCACTTATATAGATTAGATCGATAGTGAGTAATGAGTCAAAAGGTTAAAATATCTCTAGGGTGAATACATAAGTGACAAGTGTGTTAGACTATTAAAAAATTTAAGGCTTGTGTTTAATCATACATAAGCATATATATGGTATGCAAGAGGTCAAAAATTTAGTAGGATCTTACAGAGTAAATAAAGAGCTAATAGTTGGCATAATATGAAGGGTCCCAATCAAGATTGATGATCAATACTAAAATTTGAAGATAGTAGATCTAAGAAGATCAATGGTACTCATTCAAATGCTAGGAAGCAGATTGATGGTCAAAATTAAAGGTCAAAAGATAATATTTTTTAGGTGGATAACAATGGTGACCTAGGTCAAAGTAGAGTTAAATCTTGTAAATAACATCTTGTCACCATTAGAGCTCAACTTAATTTCACAAGCAGACATAATTATACAGTTAGGGGTTATCAACATAAGGTTTCAATGCCATGAACCTTTAGTTCAAATATTTTTAATACACAAGGTCCACCCTTTTGGGTTGTATTATGGTTTTGTGACCCTGATCTATATTATTTAAAGAAGACTCATGTATATGGTGATTTCTCAATTTCTATAAATGCCTAGAGATAAGATAGGTCTATTTGGACTTAATGAAAATCATGTATGAAGCTACGCAACCTATAGGATCTTTATCAATATATAGTAACTATATAAAAACCAATGAAAGAGATTGGTTTTCAATCTATAATATAGACCTATGATCATACATTTGTAAAGGATAGATATGAATGATTATGGATAAGTGTCTCACATTTCAATATAGTCCTAGCTCTGACAAATAGCTGCCTAGAGGAGACATGGGCATGGCTTTGTTAGGCCTGAGGATATAAGGACCTTGCCCTCATAATGAAACAAGTAGAGATGGCATGAAAAATCAAAACAAAGAGAGCTAGTGTTTAGAGAAAGCATCTTTAGAATTTAATTAATTTAACGGTGTCTAAGGGTTTTCCTTCATAAATAGGATCATGAATCACCACCTTTGACACTATTGTCCTTTAGTTCTTTTCTCTCATCTAATGAGGATTCAAGGGCTATTGGGAAAAACAAAAGGATAACTTGTCAATATATAATTGGGGCTAATTTGATCTAAAATGTGGAAGCTCAATTAATTACTTCAGTACTCATGCTCCCTCTTCTCTTTCTCCCTTTATGATATATTACCCATTCTATCCATTTTTGTAGGCTCTTTTAGTTTTTTGAAGAAAATATTTTCTCTCAATTCTGGTAGAGCATAGACTCTCATTTTATAAGGCTAGACCTCATGAAGAAAATAAGATTTCCTTTACCTATCTCTTAATTTTGAACTGTGTTTAGTAAGTTTATGTATGATGGCATTGTGAAGGAGAATCTTCCATGCTCATTGTCCTTCTTTCTTGACTATTTTAGGGTGTTTTCTAATTGATTACAGGTCTACATTTGTGTTCTTTATGACATTAATGAAATCTTGGTGTGAGTCTTAGAATTTTTCCTAGTTTCATTCATTGTTTCCTGAACCTAGTGTATGAAATACTTAGGCAATTAGCTAATTTTTTGAGATTGTGTAAACAAGTGTTATATTGTGCTTCCTTAGTGTATGTTTCATGCTTGTGTGAGTTCTTTTTTAATTTGTTGCATCACCATCTTAGCTTCTTAGGATCCCTTTATCTTTCTCTAACCATTTTCTCAATGCAAACATTAGTTTAGGTGATCATTAAGAGGAAGTTGGCCTTCTTTATAGGTTTAACCACACCATAGGTGACCCACAACTTGGGGCTATCCCAATAGTGTATTTTAATTAGAAAGGGCCTAAATAACCCTCTCCAAGGGTGAAAATTAAAGATACAATATTTTATTTCATGCTTGGTGGGACCCACATAAATTTCAATGAAGATTTGTCAAAGTTGATGCTAGTTTGATCAGTTTGTAGCAATTATAGATTTCTAAGCAACAAGATCTGGCAACTCTAAAAGAACATTCAACATTGTGGTAGAAAAATAGTGACTTCACCCATACCAAAGGTGACAACAAGGTTAATTTCAAGAGGTATTCCCTTTGAATTTTTTGAATTACTTTTAAATTTATTCAAAAGGTTAAGGTTTTTTAATACACACCCATATAAAGGCAACTTTGTTCATAAATAACTTTTAAAGCCTACCCCTATAAGGAGACCTTTGTTACACCCTTTCATATCCATGTTATGCCCTAGATAATTTGTCTTTTAATGGCCAAAGTCCTCTATCCCTCCCTCAATATGATCTTATTCTAGTAGCATCTCTCAAAAGTGTACCTTATTTTACTCAAGACCTAGCTACAATCCCTTATAAACACCTCATGGATATAGCTAACTTCTACAATATTCATAATATAAATGAAGAAAATGTAAAAATTAGGTTATTAACCATGTATTTTAAAGGTAAATCCTTAAAATGGTATAGAATCGTTACTATTAATTCCATTTCCATATGGGACCAGTTAGGAGAGGCTTTGTGTAAATGATTTGAAGATAAAAATGACCATTTGTCACTTATAGAGAAATTAACTACAATAAAAAGAGCCCCTCTAAATTCATGCAAGACTTCAATACAAGGTTTTAAAAACTTGGGATATAATCCCAATCTTTGTCAGGACTACCCTTAATTTTGCTTTTCTATACTATTTAAAATCTCATAATAGTGACATTGCAATAATGATCTAATCTATGGGAGGGAACACATTGCCAAATGCATATGATGTGGCAATTAAGGCAAAAAGTTATTTGGTGTAGGCTAGAAAATTTACACCTAGACCACCAATGCCTTTATTTCATGAGATCAGACCATCTCTTATTTTTATTCCTCCCCTAGATGGCATTCCTCCTATGCCTATAATTGGTAATATACCCTCACCTAAGTAGGAAAACTCTTCTACTAGTGGATCTAATGATTCCCAAGAATAAAATAACTTTCAAGACCTTAAGAGTATGTTCCAATATTTAGGGAATGACCTAGTAAATTTTAAGAGGCAATAATATTTTAATAGGCCTCATCAAGCCTCATATCAAACTCAACATCAAGCTTATGAAATAAACATGCCACCCTATAAATTAAACTTTTAAGGCCAAGGCTAAGGTCAAAACTAGGGACAAGGGCAACCTAATTATCCAAATAAAATATAACCTAAATACTGAAAACACTTCCAACACTTTGGTCCCTATTCAGAATAATTTTGCTCAAGAAGATGAAGGAACTATGCCTTAGAATCAATATTTTGGGGACTCCCTTATCCCAAACACTAACCTAAACCAATATTTCAATGTTCAATGGTAGAAATCTAAAAATTATGGGTACAATCAAGCTGTTATGGCTCAGAACATAGAGGTGACCATGAAGACAAGACTAGGAGATCCTCAACAAGGTTAAAACCTTGATCAAGGACCAAGTTACTATAGTGCTACAATGGTTAACTATGAGCAAAAATAGTGTTATGCACTCAATAAATAGGCTAGTTCTAGCCAGACATACATCCCAGTGGAAACAAAAACAAGGTTCAGAAGAAGGAACATGTATGGTAACCAAGAAGCAGTAAAAAGTATTCCTACCATTACTACTTCAATACCAAAGCCAATTAGACCTGATACTATTCCAAGGGTTCCAATTTCTCCACATAATCAAAATCAAGGGAATGTTTTGGGCTCTCTAAACTCATAAACTTAAGGTGTAGTTGTGGTTCCCAAAGCATAACCAAAGGTTGGTGGTTAACCCATCAACATTGTATAACAAATGAAAAGTTCCAATGTGAGTGTGTTAATGTGGGATATGCTCTCCATGACTAGTTAGGTAGTCATCCTTCAACAAGGGTTGTCAAGAATCAATGTTTATGAGGAACCACCAGTTAAGGAGAATTGGTTCTCACCAATGCAGCCAAAAGAATAAATGAAGGGAAATCATGTAGGGTGGTCAAACCTCCTCCCTTATACATTTTAGTAATCATTTGTGATGCTTTAGTGCATAATTTATTGGTAGATAGTGGGGATAACACCTCAATAATTCCAAAATCTATAGCAGACTAGCTTGGTCTAAAGTATGAGACTCAATCTAAAGGAGTGTTTTAACTTGATGGTTCTACCACCAAGCTATTTAGTATTATCAAGGATCTCAACTTGACCCTGCATGATTGTCTTAGTGTCACAATGGTCCAAAATGTGTTGATCCTAGATGTACCTCCTTGTTTTACATTAGGGCTATCTAGAGAATTCACAAAAAATATTGGAAGCTATCTTGTAGGAGACTAGGCGTACATGGCATTCAAGAAAATATATGGAACCAAGGTATCCATTAAGTTTTATCCCATTCCATAATTCAACATAGAGCCTTATGGGCTATATTTCATAAACCTCCACTACACCATCCTTGATGAGGATGACCATATAATTGGCCAAGATTTAAATACTCATCTTGAGGAGATACCAAACATGTTCTTAGATGAACTATGAAATGACAATCATTTGATTGATCCCTTGGAATGAATTGAAGAGAGGGACATGGGTGTCTACTATTTTCATGAAGAGATTCAATCCATGCCATCCCTCATTAGATCTCAAAAAGATCCTAGTAGCCTATGGAAATTTTTCTATGATGGTTAAAGGAGCAAACATGTAGTGGGTGAAGGTGTAATGCTAGTGTCCCCATCAAGTGACAAATATTTCTCTTCTTATATTTTCCAATTTAGTTACTCTTATAATGTAATATAATATGAATGTCTCATCCATTACCTTTAATGGGCTAATAAGAGAGGAATAAAATAGTTAAAATTTTATGGAGATAACAAGCTAATAGTGCACCAAGTTAGAAGCTAGAATATCACCAAGAATCCCTTGATGAAGCCCTAAAAACATAGAGTGTGGGACCTAATTGAGGATTTTGAGGCTTTTAACATATAATCCATACCAAGAAACTAGAATCAACATGATGATAGGTTGGTAGGTGTGGGGGCTTAGTTTGATATCCCCAATTTTTTGAAAAAGACCAAGGTGTAACCACATGTCAAAGTGGTGGTCAGACTATTAGTGTTAGACAATGAAGCTCATTAGTAGTTCTTCAAAAATGATAAGCAAATTGCATGTATTTTATAGCAAGAAGTAGAATTCTCTTCAATGAACAAATAAAAATTTCAACATCAATATGAAGAGAAAATAGTTCAATTAATATCTAATAATATTCCTAAAAGGCTTGTCACCCTTGAAGGTCTTTTCCATGAGGTATATCATATAAGAAAAGACAAGGCAGTGATGTCAACCAATGAATAGAACTATGAAAGATTCCTTATCTTTAATGATAGGCTCCTCAAGCCTAGAAAGGTAAGCACTAAATCTAAAATGCATGCTTTCATAAAACTTTGCAAATAATATGTAGACATCTTTGCTTGGGAATATAGTGACCTAAGAAGCTTTGATCTCAAGCTGGCCCAACACACTATATAGCTAGAGGCTAATGCCAAGCCTATCAGGTAGAAGCAGAGGCTTATAAACCCCAAAGTAGAAGATCTTATGAGGAAAGAATTGACTAAGATGATTGAATTTAATATCATCTTTCCCATTAAACACTCCTCATGGGTAGCCAATTTGGTACATATAAGGAAAAAAAGTGAGGAAATTAGATTGTGTTTATTTTATGGAGCAAATTCTTTATATAGTTACTCATTCATAATATTTATCCCTCTTGGATGGATATTCAAGTTATAATCAAGTACTAGTGAGAGAATAATATCAATATAAGATTGTCTTCAACACAAAGTGTGGAACATATGCTTACTAGAAGATGACTTTTGGATTGTAAAATATTGGGGAAACCTTACAAAGAGCCATGGACATGGATTTTTAAGGGTTACTAAATTATATGGTGTTGGTTTACTTGGATGACATCAAAATTTTATCCAAGAAGGCCAATGAGCACATGGATCATCTAAGGTTGATATTTGAAAGATGTAGAGTATAAGATATCTTTAAATCCTAAAAAATGTGTGTTTGTCATTCATGAAGGAAAATGTTTACGTCATATGGTCTCAAAGGAAGGGTTATCCATTGACCCTAACAAAAAAAGAGTTGTCTTAGCACTATCTCTACCCAAACACAATAAAGGAATCTAAATATTCCTTGGGAAGATTAACTTTGTGATAAGGTTTATAACTAGTTTTGAAAAATTGGTCAAACCCATCATCACCATGCTAAAAAAGATCCAAGTGTTTGCTTGGTCAAATAAACGTAAGGTAACATTTGAGGCCATCAAGCAGACCATTTCCCAAGAACCCTCTCTCATAAATCTTAACTTCTCAAAGGATTTTATATTGTACACCTTTGATAATATTGACAACATATCATCTATGTTGATGAAAAATAATGGTGAAGGACTTGAGCAGCTAATTTTCTTTTTTAGTCAAGGCCTAGAGAGATATGAGTTAAGGTATACCTTCATAAAAAAGTAGGTTGTTTTAGCTTTAAGGAGTCTCAATAAGTTTAGACCAATGCTATAATATAATAAGGTTCATCTTATGGTGTCTCATACTGGAGTGAGAGACTTTATCCTCAACAAGGATTTGAATGAGAAAAGAGCAAGATGTATTAGCAAGGTCATGGAGTATGACATAGAGATAAAATTTACCAAGCTAGTAAGAGGCAAAGGATTGTGTGAGAATATGGTGGATGGCCTTCAATAAGACAAAGAGGTTGTTTTGGTGACATAAGACAACTCATAATTATATACACATCCAATTCAAAATAGCTAGCTCCAAGATATGACCCATTTATTGATGACAAAAGAATTCCATCAAGGTTTAGATAGAGAAAAAAAGGTATTTTAAGCTTCAGTCCTTACTTTATGCATTAGTTAATGGTGTTATTTTTAGAAGGGGCCTCAATGGGGTACTTCTTAGGTACATTAATGACAATCAAGTGATAAATCTATTGAGTGATTTCATGATGGATATATAGGAGGCCATTTTGCTTTAAGAACAACAATAACAAAGGTAATGAGAGCTATTTATTATTGTCTTAGACTTTTCAAAGATGCCTATGCATGGGTCAAAAAATTGAAAAAGTGTCTATTTATAAGAAAGTATAGGTTAGAAACTCTTCCACTTAAACCAATCTAGGTGGAGCAACCCTTCATGCAATGGGGGTTAGAATTCATGGGGATGATCATCCACCTTCAAGTGTGGGACATAAATGGGTGCTTAATAAAATTGATTAATTCACTAGGTGGGTAGAAGTAATTGATTTGAAAGAAGATAATGAAATAATATTATTGGACTTCTATGACAACATAGTGACCAGGTTTGGTGTCCCAACTACTATAATTTTAGATAATGCATTGGTATTTAGTGGTATGAAGACAAGTGAATGGGAATTCAAGATGGGCATCTACCTCAACACATCCTCTAATTATTATGCCCAAGGAAATGGACTGGCATAGTCCAAAAACAAGAACTTGCTATGCATTATCAAAAGGACCATGGAGGAAAATCAAAGAGTGTGGCATACGAAGCTAAGGATAGCGTTATGGGATGATACAATGAATCTTAAAGATGTCATTGGTAATTCTCCATATGTCCTTATGTATGTAAGGGAATCCAAATTACCCCTTTTTCTTGAACTACTTGCATTAGATCTAGCCCATTAGTTGGAATTGATGGAAAGTGATCCTATGATCATGAGGATGGCAGAGCTCATGGATATTGAAAAAACTAAGGACCTTGCAATGAAGACATTAGACTCACATCAATATTAGGTCAGGAAATCCTTTGATAAGAAATACATAGGAAGGGACTTTAAGGAAGGGGACCTAATCCTCAAATGGGACTCAAATAATGCCAAGCCAAAAAACCATACCAAGTTTGACAACTTGTAGAGTGGTCCTTATTTGATCTATGGATGCAAACAACATAATGTTTTTCAACTTGCCCAGCTAGATGTATAGGTATTAGCCATCCTAGTCAAGGGTATTCATTTAAATCCTTTTTATTTAATGAGTTTTCAGCTATTGTATGATATTTTAGCATATTAGATAGTTTTAAATGCTTTCTTATAAGTGTCTTCAACACATTTCCTTTTAGTTGTGTGTTTTCATTTCAATAAGTTCCTTGGGTATAGTTATTTATTTTGATCTTTTATTCCTTTATTTCAAGAGGAGGTTTTAAAAAGGGTCATCCCTCTAGTCAATCCCATAATAGTTTCAATTGATAAGAAAGACTCTAACTTAGTGTACCCAATGGATTAGTTTAATACCACTAAGTCTTTACATAACATGCATGTAACCCCAGGATGTCATAAAAAATGTTACCCAATTTTGGCCTACATATATAAAATTCACCTAGATGGATCAATTTCTAAAGATCTTGGTATGGAGTGATTATTTGAGTAGAATTAATAATTAAGGAGGAGATCAAAGGTTACTTACAAATCTTTTGAAACACTTTTAAGATAATCTTAAAGTACAATTTATTAATCTTTGAGAAATAGGTCTTGAAATAGGTCCAAGGTTATAAAGTGTAAATATCGGTAAGTTATCATGGTAATCATGACCTTCATGGATGTAAATTAGGTTTCATAGGTCTCAAGGACTCATTTTGAGCCTTGAAATATCAAGCACAAGATTTGAAGAGCTAGACCGTCATCAAGATGTTATGCAAAAATAGACTAGCTAGCTTGTTTATGAATTTTATAAATATGCTAAGAAATCCTCTCAAGGACAAAATAAATACATGGACACTAATTTATTAATTCCTATATCATCTTATACAAATTTCATAACTTGATGAGTTGTCTATCTCGAGTTATAAAGCTTCAAATTTAGACTTATAGATTGAGACATTTGTGTGGATGTCAATTTTAAGCTCCATGAAATAGCCATTTAATTTCAAAGGAGAAAGATCAAAAATTTGGAATTCAATTATACCAAAGATCTAATGGTGAGTAGGTGAGTATAGTGTTAGTGGGTCCCAAAGATCTAATGATACACATTCAATTATACCAAATAGATCAATAATGAACATCATGTCAAAGAGTCAGCATAAGAAATAAGTTGATAAGTCGAAAGATATCAGGTGTCCTAATAGAGATCCAATGGTATACATTGATTTAACAAGTTTAAATGAGTGCCAAGATCTAATGGTGCATATTCACTCATATAGATCAGATCAAAGATGATTGATGAGTCAAAAGGTCAAAGGATATCCAGGGTGAATACACAAGTGATAAGTGTCACAAGTGTGTTAGACTATCAAAAAACCTAAGGATCATGTTTAATCATATAAAATTAGATCTAAAGTGCACAAGAGGTAAAAAAATTAGTAAGATCTTGTGGAGAAAATAAAGATCTAACAATTGGCGCAATATGAAGGGTCCAGATCAAGATTGATGATCAATATTAAAATTTAAAGATAGTGGATCCATGAAGATCAATGGTGCTCATTCAAATACCAGGAAGCAAATCAAAGGTCTAAATTAAAGGTCAAAAGACAAGATTTTTTAAGTAGAGAATAATGGAAACCTAGGTTAAAATAGAGGCAAATCATGTAAATAACATCATGTCACTATTAGATATTTATCAAATATCACAAGCAAACATAATTATATAGTTAAGGGTTATCATCATGAGGTTTTGATGCCATGAACCTTTGGTTTAATGATTTAGAATACATAGGTTCCATCTTTTTGGGTTATAGTATGGTTTCATGACTGTGATCTTTATTATTTAAAGAATACCTATGTGTATGGTGATTTCTTGATTTTTATAAATTCCTAAGGATAAGATAGGCCTATTTAGACCTAATGGAGATCAAAAACAAAGCTATGCAACCTATAGGTTCTTTATCAATATATAGTAACTATATGAAAACTAATGAAAGAGATTAGTTTTCAATCTATAATATAGACCTATGATCAAATATTTGATAAGGGAAGATATGAATGATTATAAAGAAGTGTCTCACCTTTAATTATGGTCCTAGATCTAACAAACAACCACTAATAGTAGACTTGGTCATGACTTCATCAAGCCCAAGGATATAAGGACCTTTCCCTCATAATGAAGCAAGTAGAAATGGTATAGAGAATCAAAACAAAGAGAGCTAGTGGTAAGAGAAAGCAGGTGTAAGATTTAATGAATTTTAAGGTGTCTAATGGTTTTCCTTCATATAAAATATCATAACTCACCACCTTTGGCAACTATTGTCCTCTAGTTCTTTTCTCTCAACCAACGAGAGGATTCAAGGGCTACTAAAACAAATAAAAGGATAACTTATCAATAAAAAATTGAGGCTAATTTGATCAAAAAGGTGGAAGCTCAGTTAATGACTTCAATACTCATGATCCCTCTTCTCTTTCTCCCATATTGATATATTACCCATTATTTCCATTTTTGTAGGCTCTCTCTCAGTATTTTGAAGAAAAGACTTTCTCTCAATTCTGGTAGAGTAGAGACTCTCATTTGATAAGGCTAGACCCTATTAAAAAGTTGTATGAAATACCTCTTTAAGCTAATAATATTTCCTTTACCTATCTCTTGCTTTTGAACTATGTTTATTAAGTTTGTCTATGATGGAATTATGAAGGAAAATCTGCCATTCCCATTGTCCTTCTTTCTTGATTGTTTTTGGGTGTTTTCTAGTTGATTATAGGTTTACAATTGTGTTATTTATGCCATTAATGAAATCTTGTTTTGATTCTTATAATTCCTCATAGTTTCATCCATTCCTTATTGAACCTAGTGTATGGAATACTTATGTAATTAGCTATATTTTTTGAGATTGTGTGAACAAATATTATCTTATGCTTCCTCGATGTATGTTTCATTATTGTGTGAGTTCTCCTTTAATTTGGTGCATCACCCTTTTAGCCTTATAAGAAGCCCTTTACCATTCTCTAACCCTTTTATTAGTTCAAAAATTAGTTTAAGTGACCATCAAGAGGAAGTCAGCTTTCTCTTGATGTTCAACCCCACCATAGGTGACCCACAACCTGGGGTTGTCCCAATAGTGTAGCTCGATTGGAAAGGGCCTAAATAGCCCTCTCCAAAGGTGAAAATTGATGCTACAACATGTATGTAATGATATTAATCCTCACAATAGAAAGTTATTTTCATCAAAATTGATTTTGAGAGAGTCTATGGTAGAATTGATTGGCCTTTATCATAGATATGCTTCATACATTGGGGTTTGGATCCAAATTTGTGAAAACTATTAGCATGATTTTTTAGGATGCTAGTGTATATAAATGAAAATCTAGTTGACCTATCAATCAATCCTATTTTAGAAAAGATAAATCCTACTTACACTTCTCATTCTTAATACATTAGATATTTGGGGTCATGAACAAGATGGATCCACTAGACCTAACCAAGCGATCTCTTGGCACAATAACATCACTAGAGAGGTTTCAAAAGCCTCTAGTCAAAGCAAAACTATGAAATAACCCTAAAAAGGTTATATGTTTTCATATTCATGAAGTAAATGATAATTAAAGTAAAATATAATCTAGTGCTTACCAAAGCTAATGGCACAAAGTGGGGGTAATAAAAATAAAAGGTAAACACACATATAATATCTATACTCATGTTAATGTATAGGAAATCCTAATGTATGAGAGAGAAATACAAATGCTAATCTATTTATTCTTACAAAGGAGTAACAAAGTTATGAATACTTACCTTTAAAGATGAACCCATTGAGCCTCAATATCTCCCTTGGTTAAGGTGATTCATAAGAGCTTGTTATGGTATGTAAAGATAATAAGGATAAGTCATCTATAGGATAAACAACTTATCTATGCATCAAAAAGGCTTCTCCACAAGACAATATATGTAACCCTAAACTATACTCCTCAAGTAAAATGGTGGATAAGTATATGCATAATATATTATTCTTATACTTCTCTTCCATAATAAATGATAGAAAAGGATGTGTATATATAGTTGAATCTAACCCTAAACCTTTTCTAAATTTTATATAATAGGTTTGACCCAATCAAATCTATATCATTATTGATAAAAATAAGTTAGGTCTTAGTCTAGGTTAGACAAGTGCTAACCTAGACCCTTAACATATTTTATAAATTTGAATATAGGGTCAATGGGGAAAAAAGTGTAACATAAACCATCAAAAAGGGTTTTATGATTAGGAAGGGGATAAGTAAGTATTAAATGGTTGGAGGAGTGTTTAAGAGAGGATAAAATGCTTAGGGAAGTATATAAGAGAAGGTTTGATTTATAAAAAAGTGGTGGTATAAGGGATAAAAATTATGAAAAGCACTAATGGTCTACCCATCCCTTTCTTGGTGCATCCTTTAAGGTGTGTAGTTAGATATATTAATACTTGATAGGTTCTTGTAAGAGATAAATCTTCAATACTTGAGAAAGTTTAAAAATATTATGTGTATACATATGCCTCACTCGAAGCTCATTACATTTCATGTAGGTGTAACAGGGGATGGTGTTTTGGTAAAATAACATAGCATCACATGAAGTTGAAGCTAAATAAATTATAGTAAGAAACAAATAAGATAAATGAAAGGACATAATTGAAAAATACATACCTTTATTTACCTTAGTGTTGTAGATAATAAATGAAGTGAAATAAATGTGAAGGTTTCTAATGTAGGGGAAATTAGGCTAACCTATACAAATTAGAAAAAAATCAATTTAAAAAAAAATACACATGTAATATGTGGCTAGATTCTCAACAATGTCAGGATTCCAAAATATCTTATGGTTTGGAAATAGAGTTAGTAGAAATAAATATTTGATCAAAAGATAGAATCTGGTGGTAAATATTTGGTAGGTAAATAATTATGAATAGTAAATATAAATAAGGTAAAAATAATTCATTTGTTATTTTTAATATTCTGAGAAAATAGAGCTTTGAGAGACCCAGTTTGAGACTAGAGAACCACTATGGTGAGGACACCTAGTGGGTGCAATAAGTACAATATAGGTAAAAAATCATGAATTTCAAATTTATTAAGTAATTTTATTTAAAATTGAGCTAGATATAGAAAATCGATTGGTAGGTAAAATATAAGAATTGAAACTAACCTTAGAAAAATTTTAGGTAGACTAGGGGTATAATAGAATACTGGGTAGAAAGAATTTGGGCCAATAAATGCCTAAGGCATTTATGGTAAATGGTCAAAAAGTTACTACAGTGAAAGAAAGAGTCAATTTAGTCAACTCAATTTTTAAGGTGAGTAGAAGATAGGGGGTAGACTATATATTAGTGGGTTGACATAGTATTTATAAATCAGGTTGATTGCATAGTAATAGACCAATGTAGTCTAAAAGGAATAGATGGATGATTGTGTGCCATAGGGCTGATATAATATGCTAGAGGAAGGGAAAGGGATGATTTAGTATCAAATATGTCAATTTAATTAGAAATATTAAGGGATGATTTATTATTAAATGGATTAATTATATATAATAGGATGGGTACATGACCAATTTAGTATCAAATATGATGCTTGTATAGAAAACATAAGAAATTAAATCAAACTAGCTAATGAAGTTAATTTGTGAATTTTTAAGAATTTATTCTAAGTTTTTATGACATGGAGATCTAATACATCCTTTATTATTTGATATTTTATAGAGACACTGGAGATATAGGAACCTAGTAGATGTATCATAGCTACCAGATTTTCTAGATCATTTGATGGATGGGAATAGAGGTCAACTAGTCACCCTATATTTTGGTGGAATCATGGAGATGACATGAATCCCTTTGAGTCTTGATCTTATTTTCATGTTCCTAAGATCATGGAAATGGTTTACCAATGCTTTTTGATGGGAGGTGCAGGGGGACACCATTGAGGTGGGTATCACTCTAAAGGATATCCATGCATTACTTGGAATTATGATAAGTGGGACACCAGTGATTATTGATAGACTAAAGGATGAGGATGAGAGATGAGTATTATCTCAATGGGAGACATACTTATATAGGATTCACACTAATTTGAAGGTGAGTTTTTTTTACATTTATATGGTGGTCATTATAGACATCTAGAAGTTAGTGATAGAATGTATGATAGAACGAGTGTTGTGTCACAAGTCGAATGATAAGGTACCGATGTATGTGATAGAATTATATTATTCCATAATATATAAATGATAAATGTATGATTTTATGGCTATTATATGGTTCTAGCTCATGTATGATATGCATGGAATGCTATTTAGAGGGAAGAAGTCCATAAGACATATGGTTTTATTGAGCACATGGATATACAAGGTGTTACCCATGTATCATCCATCTGGGTTTCCCCATTATCTATAACAGGTTTCCTCAAGTCTTGATATGGATACAAGACCATGTAGCATGGATTGTGCCCCATGTGATAGTATTATAGATGATCCCATGATGGGAGATCATGTGGCAGTATTATACACACATAGTTGTTATATAGCTTAGTTGGGCAACCATTGTGATAATGTTGGCATAGTTGTATAACATAGGTCACTACATGTTATAATTATTACCTTGATAGTTTATACTTCCCAAACTATTGGCCCATCTAGTAGTTCCTACTTATTAGGCATGACATGCTAGAGAGATATGAAAGAGGGGAGACATAGGGGTGCTTATGGAGATACTAGTGATCATCCCTCAACATGTTAGACCATGGAGTGGTTGAGTAAAAACATTGGAGCTAATATGGGTATAAATGATGAATATGGATGCAGGGGCATAAAAGCCACCAAAACAAAGGCAATAATGATCATCATGTCCTCATAAGAGATAGAGGCACCATCAATATGAGGAGATATAGTAATGCATTATTGCATAGGGGGACCCAACAACCACTCCACAACATAGGTGGTCCTTAGATTCACCCCTAAGGAGAGGATCATGACATGCTCAAGTGGTGATTCTTAGGTTTGTACTAGTGTGAAGGAAACCTATAGAGGAGGTGCTCAGTAGGCAAGTAGATAGAGAGATCATGATTCATAACACCAACACTTGTGAGAAGTATTTTAATTTTCATTTAAGTTTTTGATATAAAACACTAGTTGCATTATGATTATGGTATATAGATGATTTTTGAGATATATATGTGATTTTATTCCTATTTAGTTTTGGTTTTATAGATCTTGTAACATAGGATATCAGATTGGGAGCCCTCACTATGGCTACACACCATGATATTTTAGATGGGGTGTTGGAACCACATGAAAATGAGGTGAAAACAACTATGGGAATTATTTTAAAATAATTTTTGTAATGTGGTAATCTATGAGGAAGGCCTAGTCCTATCCATGGTCTTACATTATAACTCACAAAGGGAAACCCTAGGGGGAATGACCAAATAAAAAAATAATATTTCTCAATGGGAAATATTAGGAATGTTTTAAAATGAAAGAGGGAATGTAAAAATCATGATGTATGTATCTATGATAATACCTTAGGAAACATGAGGCATTATAAGTACATAAGAAAAACACTGAGTCTAGTGACCATCAAAATACAAAGGATACCCTTTCATAATAAACACAAAGTTTTATATGTAAATAAGTGAGATACTAAGATAAACTCATGTTGTTTATATGAATAAGAAAATTAAAATTGACCTACCTTTCGACAACATGTTCCCCATTACTCAATACCCCTTATAGAGCCATCGGTCTACTATGAATATTGAGTACTTGTGTGAGAAATTAGGTAGCACTAAAATATTTTTTTTATTCTCCTTTCCTAATATATTATCATACCACACCCCAATGGACCTTGACTCTATCATGAGGCAAACTTTAGAGTTTAATCTTTGATTATAAAAAGGATATGTTCTATGAATCATGTCTTTTAGTGTTATTAAAATTTTGAAATTTATATGTTGCCTTTTATATCATTGCCTTTTTGCTTAAATTATTTGGATTTTAAATCTTGAAAATTTTATGATTCCTCATCCATACAAATTTATAATAACCAACATTAGTGATATAAGTGATGCATATGAATGAGATTTAAATTTGGGTTAAAGAGATATAATTATCCAAAGATATGACTAACTAAACACTTGGGATTACCTATGAACCGGTATGTGATCTCAAGATTCATATGTATGTGTGTTTATTATGTGGAAGGATATAATGAAATAAAAGGAAATCCAAATTTGATCGATAAGATAGGATTACAACAAGATGTATTGTTTGCTAATTGATCACATGGTAAAGAAGGATTACTAAGGGGAGCAAGGTGTAGACACCGTAATTGTGTCTAACCCTTATCATCCTCCCCTTAACCCCCATTTTAGTTTTCCACACCTATTTAACCCTTGTCAACCATTTTCCTATGAGCCTTGACCCTGGTAGCATGTAAAAATGAGCAGAAAGCTAAAGTTAGCCTTTTGTCCCCATTCTGCATCTATCGACGTCGGTCACTACCCGGCCGACATCACCGACGTCGGTCACTTATCGCCTAACATCGGCAGTCCTACTAACATTGGTTATCCTTAACACTACATTCTCAACCCGAATGCAGGAACCGTTATCCGTTATCCATTATCCATTCGGTTACCAATCTGTTTCTCGATTGATTATCGGACCTTCCTTCGACTTCATCAGCAAAAACCTCTTCATTCAAACGAGGAACCAATTCTTGCATCCAACTAATCAACATCCAATCTCTCACATTCTCTCTCTCTTTGATACAGGTATTCTACTTCAGTCATCTTGTTGGAGGTCTGCTACATCGAACTTCTGCGACATAGCAACAACGTCAATCATGTCTCTGACTCTATTTTCAGCGTATAACAGGTAAGCTTTGCTCTGTGTTTTTGTTTTACTCTCTGGTTATTGTTTTTCATTTGATTTCATTACCCAGATTTAGAGTTAGACCATAACCCCGACCTTATTTCCACCCGTATCACCTCTACCCACCCTGTCTGGAAAATACAGTCTATAACCCTGCCCAGATCCCTATATAAAACCCTCAAACAAATCCCTCTGACTCCTAAACCGGCTTCCCGAACCCTCAGACAAAAACTTTAGACTCTTTTGCAATCCAAAAACTCTGTTTAGACCCGACCAGACCCTGTCCAAAACTATTTCCCCGATCGATGCCGGTCATTACCCCGACCGACGTCGGCACTTCAACCGACGTCGGCACTCTTCTTGACCGATGCCGGCACAGAGACCGACACTAGCGACTGTGTAGAGTAGTTTGCTGCATATCAGGTATGCATTCTACTTTTTGTCTTTTATTTTCTTTCATTCTGTCTTTCATTATTTCTACTTCAGTCAAATATTCTATTTTTTATTAGTGGGTTGATATCCCTTAAGGAAGTCTTCATACTTTAGGGATCAAGCATTTGTTTGACAGCCCACCGTCTCTTCGTCTAACATTTTTTCGTGTTTAGTCTCTTTTTCTTCGCAGGTGTCATTCCTCCACAGCCAAAGAGGAGTACCTTCCAACGTCTGATTTTGGTGTGCACGACTATATCCGGGTATCTTCTAACCCTAGACCATCTCTTAGTTTCTCATTTCTATCTTTTGAATGTGAAAACAAAATAAGTGTAGAAACATTCTGGCATGCCTGGTGGGACCCTAGGGCCTTCCTTGGGTTCTTTCTTTCTTTTGTTCATATAGGTGCATTAGGTTCCTTCCTTTTCACCTCTTTCATCTCTTCTAAATGACATCATAAGCAGGAATAAAAAGAACCTTTCTTTTCTTTCTTGCACTTTTAGACTAGTCAAAACTCATATTCTTCGACTCTTTCTCCATTCATCTTCATACGAACAAACATTTTGACTTGGACTTAAAACACGTTGCATTGCATTTATGTTTGCTTGCATTTCTTAGACCACACTTAGTAATTATTAAACGCATATTGAATTAATCTAGTCCACTTGATGTTACACGACCAAACCACTTGCACAAAACAAACATCTTAACTTACCTAAGACAAGGCCCAACTAGGATTTCATCCCCCAGCAGATACCTTACCCATCCCAGCAATCCTACTTGGATTTCATCACCAAGGGGAAAGCCCACTCTGTTCTCTAGTAGAGTCTAATCTATAGGGGAAGTATATTTTGGCTAAGCGGGCCCAACTTATCACTGGACTCATGAAGTGAGGGGAGCTTGCTCCTTAGAACCAGGCCTTGTACGAAACCTAATACAGGCTTCTTGAGCACCATAACTAACTCGAAACCATCCATAGACTACTTCTTCTAGGACCCGACTCAAAAGCCAATCTTCCTCTACACACATTCTAAGGCATAAGCCACTATAATCCTAATAATTTACTCCTAAGGTTTTAGGATCTGCTTGTGTTCTTCATCTTTTCTATTTTTATTTGCTTGTTTGAGCTTGTGAGGACATTATTTCTTGCCTTGAATGGTTTTGACTCGTAGTCAAACCAAGGCTCTAGTTGATCACGCGAGGCATCACCCACTTCTGTCTACCCTGTCCATAACCAGTCCTATAATGGAGTTCAACTCAGAGACTGAAAGAACTCCTACTAGACCATCCCCGACCCAAATGCCTATTGTCCCAGAAGTGGACCAAGATTTTGCATGATTCTTGGACCTCAACATCAAATCCTTTCAGCACTATCTCGTGAATAGCCAAATGCGAGACTCTTTGGGCAATCTAATCTACGAAATGTCGACCTCTCTTCTCAAAACTACGGCCATATCAATAGCATCCGTAGTTCAACCTTTTGACACCCAATCTATGGCCTCGACCAATGACCAGCCTTTGACCAACCATCCAAGTGTAGCCTCTCCCTCCATCTTTGGGCCCACTTCCACCGGGGTTTCGGCCCCCTATCAACCTCAGCCCACTCAACCACTTTCTACCCCCTTTCAGAATTTGGCTATCTCTATTCTACTTACCCTAGCCCCTATCAACACCAGGGTGGCTACCTATCCATTGGCCCATGTTACCACTAACCAACCCCTCGTGGCAACATCAAGCCTAGCCATGCCTTCTACCCAACCATCCTTAGTCTTTTCTTCTATCCCTATGACTAGTCATCCATACATTGCACCCTTACTGGTACAACTAACTATGTCGTATGCCTCTTCTAGCCTCTTCCAAGTGCCTTACAATCTAGGGGGCACTCCACCTACCAATCCATCAGTAGATATCATCAAAATGCTGATGGACAAAATGTCTAGCCTAGAGACCTCTGTTTTCGGCTCACGCAATACTCTCTCATACGAACAAATTTGCAACGAGCCCATCCATCCTTCCGTCCCGATCTGACCATATCCCAGCTAGTGGGAACTTCCTAAGTTTTCTCATTTTCAAAGCAAGGAAGACCCACAACAGCACTTACAGGCATTCAGACATGCCTGTTACCTTATCACCCATGATGATGCATTGCTCTTACGCACGTTTCCTATGTCTCTCTCAGGTGCTGCACTTGACTGGTACAGCTCCCTTACCAGCCATTCCCTCTTCACATTCACTCAGCTGGCCCAACTCTTCCTTGATCATTTCTCTATCACCATCACCAAGAAGGTTTCAATCACATACCTCTATTCTATCTGCCAATTTGAGGATGAATCCATTACTGATTTTGTTGCTCGATGGAGAGGCCTCATCAATCAACTCTCCTTTTCTTTACCCCAACCTAAGCTTATTGAACTTTTCTCCCAAGCCTGTGCCAGACATATTTCTTCCACCTTGAGGTTTCAAACCTTCCGCACTTTTGATGAAGCCTTCACGATGGCCTGTAAACTTGAGTTACGTGCCTTCGAGGAGAATAAAGTCAAGTTGTAGAGCAAGAATCCCAATTCCAAGACTAATGACCCCTCTTCTAAGCCTTCCTCATCCAATCCTAAATCTAAAGCCTCAACAAACACTGTGGTCATTAGATCTTCCTCCTCTTCGCCTTCGACTAATCAGCCTGAGCCATCCACATCTCAGAGTGCCACCTGCCAATTTCAGCAGAGATACATATAGCGACAGTATACTCCACTCGAAGAATCATACTTATCTGTGTTGGAAAAACTCATCAAAAAAGGGATCCTCAATCTCCCCCAGATCCAACCACTTCCATAATTTGATCCCTCACGTGCCATCCCTGTGTGGTATAGGGAAAATAACTTTTGTAACTACCACCGTGTTAAAGGACATGACACAGGCAATTGTAAAACCCTTAAAAACATCATCCAAGACATGCTAGAAAGGGTGACCTCATCCTCGACAATCCCAATGTGCCACCTAATCAGGGCATCGACATCTTCAAACAACCATTCCCCAATCATCCACCAACTCAGAACAATATCCAAACTTTGACTGATAACATCCACGAACACAATATACGAATAGTCAATATGGTCTCACCCTTCATTTCTAACCAACCTCAAGAGGTTAGTCCATCTATCAGTCCATCACATGAGGACGAACCTCTTTCCCCGATTAGTTCTCCATCAACCTCTCTCATCTTGGAGGATGCCTTGACCTTACCATCACTGCCAGTTTCACCATCCTCCTTCTTGCTGCCCATGGAGGACCTAACCCTTCCTACTCCTCGACCACAAGTGGAGGGCACAATCATCCCTAATCTTTACCCACTTGAGGAGCCTCATTCTCTAGTTTCTTCTCCACCCAGGGAAGAACCTACCTCTCCTTCGTCTCCAACCACAGACGAACCTGTCATGACCCCATCATGCCTTTGGTCTGAGACCACTACACCAATCTCATCTTCAACCCCACAACCATCCACATCTTCTCAAGAACCCAAACCTCATCCCACATCTTCTCAGCCATTTTCCTGACTAGTGGAGAAACTCGAACTTCTCCCTTCTAAAAAAGTGGAGCATCAGGGATTGTGGGAGCATCTCATAGCTCTTCAACATGCCCATGCCCTCTCATCTCATGTAGCTAATCCTCCCATGGTGAACTCCCAATACCTTTAACAAAAACTAGACTCCTATTTTTAAGCCTCAACCAACCCCATCAAAACCAAAACCCGCATCTACCCCATCTAAACCTATCAAGTCACTTGGCATTCACCCTGTCTCCAACCTCACTCATCCACAAGTGAAGGTGGACCTAGACCAGACCTCGACCAATAGTAGTCTTCAACCTAGGTCACAGAAGACTCCTAAACCATAGAGGTGAATGCCTCCTCCTCCGTCATCATTGCCCTCCATTTTGGGCCCACATCCTTCGACCCTGACCAGAGTCCTTCCCACTCTGACTTTTAATCAAAACCAGTTGCCTCCTTTACTTCCTTTGCCTACCGCTAGCCTACCCTCTCCCAAAAGGGTGGTAACTCTCATGAAGAAAGTACCATCTCCACCTGTCACTGCACTATCAATCCAAAAGGTGGTACGGAAGCCTCCTCCGACTCTGCCCAAGCAAAAGTCACTTGTATCACACACATCGATGAGCACAGACCCTTTAGTGGGCTCATACTCTTTGATCTTGTATCTACTTTTGCAGACTTCCAGCATAACCCTTCCACCCATCAGACCTTTCCAACCTCTTGGGTCTAAGCCCTCCTGGTTCGACGACACGAAGATTTGCTTATATCATCGTACGCCAGGACACGATACCGAGACTTGCTGTGCCCTCAAGACCATCATTCACCACTATCTAGAAAAAGACACTCTTCTATTTGAGGACACTCTCGACTGACCCCTGACTCCTTCTCATAACCCTCTGACCTCTTCAGACCCATCAACATCTCATCAGCAAACCATTACACCTTCATCTCCTTCACCCCCTATCTTTGAAATCAATGCCATTCACATAACCACCAGGTCACAAAAAGACAAGGCAAAGGAAAAAGCTACCATTCTTTGGACCTACCCTTTCATTCAGCCACCTCAACCATCCAAGCCTAAGATTTCTATCCTTGGCGCGCCTCAACCCTCTTCTTCTTCCTCTTCAGGGGCAATTCATGACTCTATGTTGAAACAGCTTCACCAGATGCCTGTGAAGATGTCCCTTTATGACCTCATCCAAACCTCACCCTAGCATCGTCAAGCCCTCATCAGAGCCCTGTAGGCAGTGAAGGTTTAACCTGAGGACCCCCAGCCACTTGCTGCCCTTGTCCACTCTTTAGCCCCTATTACCTCCATCATATTCAATGATTCTGAGATTCCCACATCCAACACGGAAGATCAAGATGCCACCCTCTTCATCACTACCTATGTTGATTAGACACACATTAAACACATTATGATCGATGGAGGTGCCAGCATCAACATTATCTCCACCCATGCCTTTGAACAGTTAGCTCTTCCCAAGAATTGCGTCTCCAAAACTGATGCAATCTTGCGTTCCTTTAATGACACCACTGCCATGACCATTGGCATAGTCATCCTTCACATTCGCTTTGGTCCACGCACAGTCTCAAAGCTCTTCTATATCATCGAAGGAGAGTTTCAATACAACATCTTGCTAGGCTGACCCTGGATCCGCGCCATGGCCTGTGTCCCCTCCACCCTGCACTATTGTGTGAAATTTGAGCATGATGGGCAAGTCCATACCATTCCCACTGACCCTTCACCCTTCAAAACTTGTAACACCACCTACCATCCAAATGGCATTCTCATTCCTATCAAGCCATCAACCCCGACACCACCTCCATCTGTGGAAGCATCAACCAGTTCACAACTGGCAGTCGCCCTCACACCTCCCCTTCAAGCGACAACCACAGATCCCATGGAAGACATCTTCCAAAGACTTTCATTGGGGGAATATCACTTTCTAGCCTTAGACATGTTCCAAACTCCACAAGAGTATGGATGCCTTCATCACAGCCCTAGTTACGACCATTGGATCGGGATGATCATACCTTATGGTCCTCCTCACCTCTGAACCAACCTTGTCTATGGGGGGCTTGATCAAGCTCCTACTGATTGCAATCCTCTTTCTTCACCTCAACCTTTCACATCAGACTTCTCATTTCTTGGCAACCCCACCTTTGCACACATTTACCTTTACAGGTGTGCATGGAAGGGTTTTGGCTTCGGACGCTATGAACAGGGCTCCCATCAGCCCATCAAACTGCTCAACGATGACAATGCCAAGAAATGGTATGGCTTGGGATATCACAACCTTAATCAGAACCCTGCAGACCTTTGTTCTAAACCAACCATTAACCAATCTCCTCCAGGCTCACCCATTCCTCCTCCTTCACCTACGAAGTCAGTGGTTTCCATCCCTCCTAGTTTTTTTTCCATAAACACCATCCGCCTGGAACCCTTGACTTATCAAGTCAATGGGGTGTCCAGGTCTCTCCCTCTCATTTTTCCCAGCATGGTAGAAGATGAGTCGACAACCATTCACACTGTCCACTGCATTGACGATGATGCCATTCTTTCCTACATGGGCACCGATGACTCTTTCATCCAGCGCTCTCTCCCTTCTGAGACCTAGGTTATGTTAAATGAATCAACCATTAACATCAAACTCCCTTCTTCTAATGTTCCTCACATCTTAAAGATTGGACAATCTTTAGATGTTTAGGAGCAGCTTGACTATACCCAGTTCCTCTTAGACCATAGCAAGGCCTTTGCCTGGACCTACCATGACATGCCTGGCATCGACCCCACCATCGCTACCCATAACATTGTCACCAAACTAGAGGCTAAGCCTATTAGGCAAAAGCTTCGAAAGATGCATCCTCACGTTGCCCTCCTTGTCAAAGAGGAGCTTCAGTGCCTCCTTTCTGTCTCCTTCATCCAGCCCATTAATTATCTATAGTGGGTCTCTAACATCATCCCAGTCACCAAGGCGACTGGGGGGATTTAGATCTGCATAGACTATCGTGACCTTAACCTAGCCTATCCCAAAGATGACTTTCCTCTTCCTAACATTGACCAGCTTGTTGATCTCACGGCCGGCCATGAGATGCTATCTCTCATGGATGGGTTTTCAGGATACAATCAAATCCTAATCGCTCTGGAAGATCAACACAAGACCACTTTCATTACCCCATGGGGGACTTTCTACTATCGAGTCATGCCTTTTGGCTTGAAGAATGCAGGCACCACATATTAATGTTCCATGACCTACATTTTCCATGATCTCCTCCATAAAATCATGGAAGACTATGTGGACGACCTTCTCGACAAGTCTAAGCTTCGCCATGACCATTTGACCATTCTCAAAATCATCTTCTCTCACCTTTTTCAATACAATGTCCGCCTTAACCCCAAGAAATGTGTCTTTGGGGTCCTCTCTGGCAAGCTTCTTGGCTTTATCATTTCTTTTCATGGCATCGAGATATATCCCACCAAGATCTATGCTATCCTCAAGATGCCACCCCCGACCGATCTCAAGTAGCTTCGTAGTCTACAAGGGAAGCTCCAGTCCATTCGTTGTTTCATCTCACAACATTCTGACCGCTGCCATCCTTTTCACCATCTCCTTAAGAAGGATGTCTCTTTTACATGGGATAAAGACTGTCAAGAGGCTTTTGAAGCCCTTAAATGCTATCTGATCTCTCCACCAATCCTCATTCCACCTAAATACGATCAACCCTTCTACCTTTATATCTCTATCACCAACCATTTGTTAGGTGCCATGATTGCGCACCGAGACGAGCATCACCGTGAGCAGGCAGTTTACTACATCAGCCAAACACTGGTTGACTATGAAACTCAGTATACTCATATCGAGAAACTCTGTTTGGCATTAGTCTTTACTGCTACCAAGCTCTACCACTATCTTCTTAACCATAAAACCTTTGTCATCACTCACACCGACCCTCTTAAGTTTATGCACTCCAAGCCATATCAACATCAACGTATGGCTCGGTGGCTCATGCTGCTTACTGAGTTTGACCTTGAATTCATCTAGTAGAAATCTATCAAGGGGCAAACCATCACTGATCAACTGGTGGATGCCCCTCTTCCCAACAATCAACCTTCGTAGTGTAAATTTCTTGATGAGTCTATCGCCACACTTTCCACTGATGACACTGTCTACCAAATGACCATGTTCTTTGACAGCTCCAAATGTCAACTTGGTGGGGGTGTGGGAGTCATTCTCATCCCACTCGATGGTGAGCCCATGCCTTTGTCTTTCAAGCTCGACTTTAATTGTACCAATAATATGGCTGAATACGAGGCCTTAATTTTGGGACTTCAGACCACCCTCTCTCTTAGCATCAAGTCCATCAACATCTTCAGTGACTTGTAGCTTGTCGTCAATCAGGTCAATAGTTCATACCTCTATAAAAATGAAATTTTGCAAAGGTACAAAAACCATGCTGACATTCTCCTTGAATCTTTCGACCATTACCTCTTGCAGACTGTTCCTTGATCCATGAATAAGTTTGCTGACACCATGGCTTCTCTCACTTCCCATATCCCATCTTCCTCATTTGCATCTAGACTTTTTATCACGGTGCATCGTGTGCCGTTGCCTTCCTATATCTCTCCTAACATTAATTATGTCAACACCATAGACTCTAGCCCATGAGATGTTTGGTATAAGCAACTTGTGGACTACTTATCTTTTTTTGTCATTCCTCCCAACCTCCCAGCAATGTGTAGTGAGCTTTCATCAAGCGCACAGCTCGTTATACCATGTTAGGGGGTCATCTCTGTAAGTGAGGCTTCAACAACCTCCTTCTTCATTATCTCACCTCCACTGAAGCATCTCAGGCCATTAAGCAAGTCCACGATGGGATTTGTGGTAGACATTTCAGTGGGAATTCAGTTGCCAAGCACATCCTTCGTCTGGGCTATTATTGGCCCACCCTTCATCAAGACTGTAGCGACTATGTTCAACGTTGCATCAAGTGTCAGCAAAACTCTAACTTACTTCATCTTCCTAGTCACACCTTACAAGTTGCTCAGGATTTCTGGCCTTTTTCTCAGTGGGGCATAGATCTCATCGGTGAGATTAACCCTCATTCATCTTTTCATCATCAATCTATCATCACTGCCATCGAGTATTTCACCAAGTGGGTGGAAGCCATTCCTCTTGTCTCCATAAAAGCTGACAAGATTATCGACTTCATCAGTAGCCACATCATCTATCACTTTAGTGTCCCTCATAAAATCATCACCGACAATGGCAAGTCCTTCAAAAACAAGACTATCCAAAAACTTTGTGACTCATTCGGCATTAAGCTCAGTTTCTCTTCACCTTACTACCCACAAGCAAATGGGCAGGCTGAGGCTTCCAGCAAAATCTTGACTAAAATTCTCATGAAGGTGGTCAACGACACTGGAAGGGATTGGCATATTCACATTCCCTTCACTTTGTGGGCCTACCGCACTAGCATTTGAACCTCCATGGGTGCTACCCCTTTCTCTCTCGTGTATGGAATAGAGGCTGTCCTACCTCTTGAAGTATAGATCCCATCTCTCTGCATCTCTCTGCATGACATTCTTTCTAATGATGACTTTTGTCAAGATCGCTTAGCTCAACTTGAGCTACTTGACGAGCATCATCTTGTTGCCCTCAATCATCTCCATGTCTATCAAAATCACATCAAGCGAGCCTATGACAAAAATATGTGAGAACGAGATTTCAACATCAGAGACCTTGTCCTCAAAGAGAATCAATGCATGACCAATATGGAGTGAAGTAAACGAGGCAAGTTTGCCCCTAATTGGATCGGACCTTTCATTAACACGCACAAGTATGGATCAGGGACATATCATTTGTCTTCTCTCGACAGATGACCAGAACCTGAGCCTCTTAATGCATTGCATCTGCGACCATTCTACTATTAGTTGAGTACTCATCCACTTGACATTTATCTTGAGCTCATCCCTTGAGCAATCCCCGTCCTCTTAGTCCTCATTCCTTTCAAATCCTATGCTTTGTCCTAATAAAAGGGAACCCTTGACCTTCTATAGTCTGGTCCATGACTCACATTTTTATCAAAACAAATCAAGATGTCAAAAATATCCAAGGTCACCAAATCACATCAAAAGGTAGACTGCTCCCTCAAAGGATAGTTATACTATCATTGCTGTAGCTAATAGACTGTTCCCTCGAAGGACAGCTATTCAAAGCCCTTATATATAAAGCAAAAATATAGACCACTCCCTCAAAGGATGGCTATGACTAAATATTGCTATAAATAGCACCTTTTTAGAAGCTTCCCGCATCGATCAGCTTCACAAATGACCACCAAGCAAATGACATCTCTATGTAGACTTCCTGCATCGATCAGTCTGCACCCAAAAAAAAAACATGGGTCATGGACTTGGCTTATAGTTGTCTCAGGGTCTCCTATAAAAAGGGGTAAGGTTATCTCTGCTCTTAAGATGGGTTACCCTATATCCTCCTATCCTAACACCTGCTCAAGGGACTTAGAGCTCACTTTAGTGTCAAAGTGATTCGATTACTGCTCTAACACAACCTCTAGTCAATGACATAATGCATGAATGGGGCTCTTAGTTCTAACAACCCCTATCTATGCTATCATTCTGGTCCTTGTCAATAAAAGGGCGAGTATGCCTTTCACTTCTTTTACACTTTGGTCACATCCAATCATTTGTCATTTATTAAATTAGCTCAACCCTCTTTTTGACCAACCACCTAGCCTATTCACACTGATTTCTATGGACACCAATATACATGGAAACTGTAGACCACTCAATTTATGACCAACATAAACCATTACTTACTGGTGCATAAATAGGCTCATTTCATTTTTGGCATATGTCCATCACCTAATATGGGCAATGGTTAGGGGTGAAAAACCTTGACTTTTTCTCATCATTTCAAGCATGTTCTCTCAGACATATGGACGTGCTAGACCATTCTCATGACTAGACCAACTCTCAACCGCTTTGTCTCCTAGTCTGAACTACATTGGTCTGAGGCCCTTAGGACAAGGGCTATGTAGGCAGCACTTAGATGACACGACTGTCTTCTGGGGTTAGCTTAACCACCCTCATTTGTTCATCTATCTGATGGACAAACCCTATCCTCTTTGACCTCGACCACAAGCAATCAATCACTTTGACCCTTTTCCTCCCTCTTTGGGAGAACTACATTGGCCTGAGGCCCTTAGGACAAGGGCTATGTAGGCAGCACTCAGTTGACATGGGGTCTTCTGGGGTTAGCTCGACCATCCTCTTTGTCACTTTCTTCCATCCCATTCTCTCGTCACCTGTCAATCACATCACAGCTAGTCATATATTATCATTAGCATAATCATTTTCATCATGTCCATCCATAGTCATTAAGCATCACCATCTATGACATTGGCGGACTTCAACCCTTCTTTTTTCATCACCTTGACCAAAATCATGCCCTCAATCAGTCAACCCTCCAGTACAAGTCATTTTGGCCCCCTGGGGCACACTTGAGATCACTTTTGCCTCCATCCATCGAACATCAGACCTTGGAGATCATGACCATCTCCTCTAACCGTGACTACTTCCAAAGCAATTTTGCCTTGGTTGTTTTTACATGTTTCTACCTCATGATTGGCTAGCAAAATTGTGCATAGACCACTTTTGACCTTCACAAGTATAGGATCGCAAGCCGATTGATCCCCACTACTTGTGACTTTTTCATGTTTCTAGGAGCACTTCTTGAGCCTGGGATACCTGGAACATGATGACCATTTGGAGCTTTAGCTTCGATTGAATAACCCAATCAGTAGATGACTAAATGCTGGGGCCCAGTTACTTCAATTTTGGCACTCCTCGACCCTCGACCTGTGACAATTTGACCTGACCATCCTCGTGAAGTGGTGTATGCATAATCATGACTTTTGCAGCATTCTCACTCTATCTTCACCCCTTTTTCATCCAATCTTTGTCAAATTAGCACCAAATTTCAGGTTCCCTTCTCTCAACTCCTACTTTGAAGGGGAATACCTCATCTATAATTGGGGTAACCAACCCTCCTATTTTTGTCTTGCAGTTCATTCGAACAACCAACAAGATGGAATTGACCTTATCCCACACCTGGGGCAACCAACTCCTATTTTTGTCTTACAATTCATCCAAAACAACCAACAAGACAAAAAGGGGCAAATGTAGACACCGTAATTGTGTCTAACCCTTGTCATCCTCCCCTTAACCCCCATTTTAGTTTTCCATGCCTATTTAACCCCTGTCGACCATTTTCCTATGAGCCTTGACCCTGGCAGCATGTAAAAATGAACAAAAAGCTAAAGTTAGCCTTTTGTCCCCATTTTGCATCTGTCGACATCGGTCACTACCCAGCCGATGTCACCGATATCGGTCACTTATCGACCGATGTCGGTAGTCCTGCTGATGTCGGTTATCCTTAACACTATATTCTTGACCTGAATGCAAGAATCGTTATTTGTTATCCATTATCAATTCGGTTGCCAATCTGTTTCTTGATCGGTTATCAGACCTTCCTTCAACTTCATTAGCAAAAACCTCTTCATTCAAATGAGGAACCAATTCTTGCATTCAACTAATCAGCATCCAATCTCTCACATTCTCTCTCTCTTCGATACAGGTATTCTACTTTAGTCATCTTGTTGGAGGTCTGCTACATCAAATTTCTGTGACATAACAACAACGTCAATCATGTCTCTGACTCTATTTTCAGAGTATAACAGGTAAGCTTTGCTCTGTGTTTTTGTTTTACTCTCTGGTTATTGTTTTTCATTTGATTTCATTACCCAAATTTAGAGTTAGACCATAACCCCGACCTTATTTCCACCCATATCACCTCTACCCACCCTGTCTAGAAAATACAATCTATAACCCTACCCAGATCCCTGTACAAAACCCTCAAACAAATCCCTCTGACTCCTAAATCAGCTTCCCGAACCCTTAGACAAAAACTTTAGACTCTTCTGCAATCCAAAAACTCTATCCAAATCTGACCAGACCCTGTCCAAAACTATTTCCCCGACTGACGCTGGTCATTACCTCGACCGATGCCGGCACTTCAACCATCGTCGGCACTCTTTTTGATCGACGCCGACATAGAGACCGACACTGGTGACTGTGCAGAGTAGTTTGCTGCATATCAGGTACGCATTCTACTTTTTGTCTTTTATTTACTTTCATTCTATCTTTCATTATTTCTACTTTAGTCAAATATTCTATTTTTTATTAGTGGGTTGATATCCCTTAAAGAAGTCTTCGTACTTCAGGGATCAAGCGTTTGCTTGACAGCCCACCGTCTCTTCGTCTAACATTTTTTCATGTTTAGTCTTTTTTTCTTCGCAGGTGTCATTTAAAACAGCAAAAGAGGAGTACCTTCCAACATCTGATTTTGGTGCGCATGACTATATCCAGGTATCTTCTAACCCTAGACCATCTCTTAGTTTCTCATTTCTATCTTTTGAATGTGAAAACAAAATAAGCGTAGAAACACAAGGTTTGCATATCCAAGTCACAAAAATAATTATTTGTGTTGTTGATATAAGATAGAAAATAAATATGAAAATATGAGGAAAGATAAAGACATCCATGAAAATAAATGAAATTATATATATATATATATATATAAGTGTGAAATTATGGAAAGTACAAAAAGAAACCATAAGAAAAGATGAAAAAGAATTGAAACCATATAAAACACACAATGCATAATATAAATATCCATGTGAAATAGATAATTGAAACCAAATTTGACATATTCAAATGATATAAGATATAAAAATTGGATCACAAGTCCAATCCAAAATCATAATGAAGAATAAAGTGAAAGAATGTCATTATGTGTTCACAAATATTGATACATATGTCCACAAATATTATCCATGATGTCTAAAATATCTCCATGAAATTGGATCCTAACAAAAAATAGAGTCTCATGTATCCTCATGTAAATTTTTAAAAATACCTCTCGATGAATCTCCTCAAAAGAAAATGTAGGCATAGTTGAAGGATCATGCTTATGAGGGATATCATGTGTATAATACCCAAGGAGGGAAATATATGCCAAAATAGGAATGGTATTTGTGGAAAAATAAGGTGGAACCACCAGTGGAGAAGGAACCATAGGTGGGGAATAAATCACAAGTGATGAAGGAACCATGGGAGAAGAAGGAGGAGCCTTCTTACATGGGTGACCTATGAAAGGGGGAATAGCATGTGTAAGAATGGTCATAAGGTGATCATGAAGGTAATGATATAGAATTAAAAAATGATTGGTATGATGGGTACTACACTAGTGCTAAATATAATATAACTCCCTATATTTTTATAAATACTCATGTAACAACTTGAGAGGAGGTATGTCTTTGGGATGGGGAAGGGTAGGATGCAATGTGTCAATATATTGCCAAAGCTTTCAAAAATGGGTGAAATAATGATTATCTATGTCATATAAGCAATAGATACACTTGTTAGTATAATTTGGGGGTCTACTAATGAAAGAGGTATAAGTGAAAGTCGGGGAAGGATCATATAACTAGCAGTTTGTAGTCTAGTTATTGATAATTTTTTAATATCATATTAAGGTTGATTGATCCATTGGGAATTCAAGGGATTAAGTTTCAATAAAGAAATAAGGTCATCATAAATGGAAGGTGGGGATTGTGTATATACTAGGTTAGGATCATTTAAAGGTAAAGCAAAATTAGATATAGGATGATGCTCAGCGAAAGGTAGAGTAGGAGTAAGAACCAAACTAGGTTCATCTGAGGGTGAAGCAAGAAGTGTAGAAAGAATCAGATAAATATCTAGCATCTCTAGGGGAAGTAAACTAGAAGGATCTCAGTATCTATCAAAATTATAAGAACTAGTCATATCATGATCCATGAGCATGCCTCTAAGAGGTTCTATTCAAATTAGAGGTGTATTATGTGATCTCTTCATCTCTACCTTTTGAAAAATAAGAAGAATACTAGAATTAGGAAATATGAAAGAAGGAACATAATAAGATGAATGTAAATATTGAAATAAAGAAGTATGATATTAAATAATATTGGTATCTATATCCTAGATAAGTCCTCCTAGAAATTGATCATCTAAAGTATAACCATCATCATAATTGGGTGTATGTAAGTTGGTGGTTCAAGTAGGTAAGATCTTTTTATTGGAAGTTACAAGATGAATATAATGTTTGGTCTTGGTTAAGACCATAGGTATATCATCAATAGGAGGATAATAGGAGTGTGTCTTTAAATATGATGAAATATGGGTGATGAGATGAAGGGATAAATCTAAAGTTTTGATTTTAAGGTTGATCTCATTTAGCTCATCATCATTTAAATTGAGGAGGTTAGGTGGTATGTTCCTAATGAGTTTGGGGTCACCATTATAACCTTAGGTAAAATTGATATTATAATTAAAATGTTGAGATTCCTGAAATGGGATACTAGGGAAGGGTTCATGGGTGGGAATTTTAAGGACACCATGTTCTTAGGATTATTTGAAATTATAAGGCATAGTATCTACTTATCTTTCAACCTAACCAAAGTAGAGATTATATGAAAGAGAATAAGTTGATAAAATTACTCAAGTCTCAAGTAGATAGTTCTATATGTACATGCTTAATGATGACAATAGAACTCTCCAATAATAGTAAATGCAAAGAAAACATAAGAATAAAAATAATTTGGAGGAGGAAGTAGTTGATCTGTGGTTGATTAATCATGAAAAATAAGATATTGGTTACAAACTCATGAGATCCTTTTTATAAATTATATGAATGACCATAAGACTACTAAGAAGCTTGGAATAAGTTCTTCAAACTAATATAAGGTATACTTTGGCTTTGTAAAACTTGTAAAACTCCAATCTCTAGTGGAATTTTTAGATCTAAAATTCTAAGAAAAATGAAATACTTGTAAGGATGGAGAAGAAGTTGTAAGTAGGATCTAACTAAAGTTTTACTAGGATCTTTTTGGAATTAACTTGGAAGTGTTTGATATTTAGTTAATCATGACTAAGAGTGTATTAAGGGATTATGAAGTTGAACACAATAGAAAAGAATAAAAAAATCCAACTCATAATCATAAAAATGATTGAAAACTTGTCTTGTGATTTATTTTCAAGAATACTTCTACAAGTGTGAAACCATCACTACATTTATGAGAACCACACTGGTAGTGGCACTAAATGCTAGGGTGGTTTCATAAAATTTTGTAATAATTTCACCATGCCAATGGAGTTTTTAAAACATGAATCCCAAAGACTTAGAAAATGAAAAATTAAAATTTTTTAAGGGATAAAAAAGGGGGAAAAAGATAAAATGGATAGGACCAAGTCTAAGAATGATTAAAATATGGATATAATTACATCTCATCATTATATGTTAGAAACTTTTCACCACACAAAATTTGGATGTATACATACTTCCTACTAAATAATTTCTAAAAGCCAAGTTTTGAACTCAAGAATTCTATCAAGAATAGACTAGTGTTTGAAACATGATTCTAACCAATGAAAACTCTAAAGAGGGAAAAAATAATTATTTATTTCCATAGTTCATTAGACTTATTGGTTCTTTATGATGATTTAAAACATTATTTTGTCCTCAATCATATAATATTTGGATTTTGTGTTGTAAATTCATCAGTGTAATAACTATTATTTTTTATTAACTTTATTTATCTTATTAAGCATGGATATTTATCATACAAGACATGAATATTCATTTTTTTAATGAAAAACAATCCACCTTAAATCTTGTTGTGTTTCCCTTTTCAAATAGCCTTGGATTAAAATCCTAAAAAATGGGATAGCCAATTTCATAATGTTAACTACATTGACTTGTTATTTGAATCAAAGACTAATAT
>JARHVA010006977.1:645000-785769 GCA_037957365.1 Torreya grandis | reverse complement strand
ATAAAACCTAATTTAGTGCACAAAAAAGAATAAAGTAAACCCTAGGCTAAACTAGGGTTTCAAGAAATATTCCAAGTAATTCAAGTTAACCATTAAATTACATATTATGACTTGGTAAATGTAAATCCTAGGATTTTAAAGGGATAATTATATTAATAACATGATATAACAACAAATAGTTAATATGATTTTTTTTCCCAAAATAGTAAAGGTAGTGAGAAAATGTACTTATCAAGATCAAAATAGGTGTTTCTATAAGTCATGAGGCTAGAATATGATTGAATATTAGTCATGAACATTTAATTCTAGGATTTTAGTTGAAAATAGGCTTCAAACAATAGTTCCCTTATTAGGATAATAGTGCCAATTGAAACTAGTACCCAATTATGTGCTAGCGAGCGTGTCTGTGTAGTTGGCAATTTGGCTTGCCAAGGCCAAATACTAACCCCTAAAACTAATTTTTTTTCATGAATCCAATTTAAAAATATATATGGTGATATAATAAGTCATGATGTCTCTTATATATTTCTTGAAATCATTCAAACATCCTTAGAGATGTTATTGACTTTGTCTATGATCACCATATCTCTCAGATGTCTTAGGTCCTTAAGTGATATGCTTGACTATCATAATGTTCACTAAATATAAATTTAAGGGAGTATGTCTTAGTTTCATGTCATTATCAATTATAATAATTATTTTTGAGTATCTTGTGATGTCTTTAACAAATAATTAAGAGTGGTATTATGATCTAGACCAAATGAACTAAGATTATTGAAGATGGAAGTTGATGACTCCCTATGAGATTATTTGAAGTATTCAATATTTTTAATCATGATGAGATATATTAATTTAAATGGGTGATGAACATAAATAAAATCCTCATGAATAACCTTTAATAATGTTATAAGGTACTTTTCCATGATATTCATTAGCAATCTTCTTGTGAAAATATGTGTATGTAGTCTAAAAGTAAAGGTTTTGGTCTTTAAATTACACATTTTGACCTCATTAGGCTTTAAAGTATCACTAATCACCTATCATGGCCACTATATTCCATAGCCACATGGTTCTTTATTTGAAAAGTGTCTTCTATGAGCTTATAAGGTTTTAGGGCCATAAAAAGAGCTCCCACATGTGAAAAAGAGCTATCTTTTTCTTCTCATTAGAGTATTATTTTCTTTTAATATGATTTTGACCTAAATATTTCTTCTTATTTCCCTAAAATAATTATTTTAAGCTTAAATAAGAGGAAAGGAAGGAGAATTTATAGGTTTATATAGTGTTTTTAGATGGTACAAATTTGTACTATATGGATATGATCAAGAGGATTCTTGGAGATACAATAATATATTATTTTAGATAAATGGTAATGATATTATAAATATTAAATAAATTATAAGGCTAAAATTTATGTTTTCTCCATTTTTGGTTCATTGGCAAATAGCAAAATCATCACAGGTTTATGCATAGTCCATACGGTAGAGACATAAAGTGGATATAAGATACTGACCACATAAACTATAACTCATGACCTTAAAATAATGGGTATTTGTTTTTATTTTTTAATTAATATATTTATTAATAAATTCTAATAACTTAAGGGTTCCATTCACTATTTTCATCTACACAAGGCAAGAAGAATGGTATGGTTTTGAGAGGTTCCTAACTATTTTGACAAAACTAGTGTTTGTTCCCTAATTTTAAAGGTCTTGAAGAGACCTTATATGGATTATCCAATAGGTTGATCCAGATGTGTGATTATATGGACTTAAACAAGACATCAACTACTATGCTACAATCTATAGGCAAATAGAGAAAGGTTGTATGGTTCATGAGGGATTCAAAGATATTGAGAATCCTTAAAAATTCATTTTTAGTGTTTCCTTAATGACACAGGTCCTTCATTAAAGCTTATCAAATGTTAATCAATGTATCATGGATCAATCACCCTCTATGATCCTCAAACATCCTCATAGTCCAATTTTAGCAAAGGCTAATGAAACTTGGCATTTGTTAAGATATTTTGATGATTCTTAAGTTTCATTTTTGATAGTGTGTACTAGCTCAAAATCCTCAAAAATGATATATTCTATTGATATAAATGGTTATACTTACTTAGTGGTCTTCATGACTATATTTACATTGGATTTATGTTCTATTTTCACTCTTATGCTTCATTTCACTTTCACAATCCTTATCACTACCATTTTCCATGGATATAACCTTATCATTCCACTCCATTCTCAGTGTCATGTATGCCATCATCCATACACATATCACTACATTTTTTATTCAAAATATCCTCATGAATAAACTATCAAAGATAATTCAATAGATTTAGGACCATCATGGTTATGAAATTAAGTATACAAACCTTAAAACCCTACTTAAGAGGTTAATCTCCACCAACAACCAAGGTCACAATACAAATAAAATATTTTATTGAGGTCAATATTTGTTGTGGTCTATAAAGTAAGGTTTTCACTATAATTCAATTTAAATAAATTTTTTTACATGTTCATAACCTCCTCAAGATATTCTAGCATCCAATTGTCACCTCAGTCTATACAAGCAACATAGTGATCATCACCTATATACATGCTAATAAGAGGTGAAACCAAAGATAGAATAAGGATAAAATTGGATTTTTTGAGGGTAGATTTGAGATAAATAAGAATTTAAAGGAATATAGTAGCATTAGATTAATATTTTAGGTCTTTTAGTTTCAATGTTAAATACCTAAAACTATGTTGAGTCCATACAGGGGTAAAATTCTCATACATAGTCAAACCTACAATGAATAAAAGTCTATGTTTAAAATGTACAGTAATGAGTTAGAGGTGACAATGTTAAAAAATTACATAAAATTCATACTATGAGTATGGAAAACTCATATTAGGACATGTCTTCATGTGAAACTTCACCTATAATAGTGCTTGGATGACTCTTGAAGTATGCCAATATTAGAGTCAAATGTATGGACTATGAAGGTGTTGTCATGTCTTTAAGTTAAATGAGGTTTTTTACCAAGTTTTAGAGTAACTTTATATGGTTAATAATGAAAATTCATGAGATTAAATTACAAAGTATCATAGCCATTCATCTCATAAAAGAGCATATATATCCTTGCCAAGATAAGTCTATCTAGAAGTTGTAAAGAGGATGAGAAAAGAGTGTCTATGGAAGAGTCTCAATATTAAATGGAGGATTCATAATAATAATGAAAATTTTTAATAGGTTAGGTTATGAGGAATATTATTCCAAACAAGTTTCACTCCAAGGTAAACCTTGAAATGGTCACACATAGCCAACACTAGGGTTAATTATATGGACATATCCACATGCCTTAGATAGGTGCAATTCAAGATACAATTCATTGAGGAAATAATATTATAGAAGTCACATATACATTTAAATTATAAATTTGTATCTTCAAACCTTCAAAATGATCATGACCTCTACTAAATGTCTACAAAATCGTTAAGGTACACATGACTATGTATGGAATCAAGACTATAGGAACCTAAGAACACCCTTGAAGAGCCAATGTACAAAATAAAGAAGTGAGAGGAAGGATATAAATGATTTATGAGGTATAAAATTTATAATTAATGTTTTAATGGATAAAAATAACTTTCAATTTCCTAATCAATGCCTACAATAGTATTAGGAGAGATAGTTACATTAAATGAAATGAATAGAGATAACATTTGGATAGGGTGCATAAGAATGAGATGAATACTAATGAAGGATATAGTGAATTTAAATAAGGTTAATATACCATAAAAAAATACTTGTTTAATCTCTCATTCCATAATAACAAGATAAAAATAAACAAACTTAGTCATGGACCCATGAAGCATGAAAACTCAAGCAACCCACTAGCTAGTTTTAGGGAAAATGAGTTTTGAGGACTTCATAGGCATGATCTAGTTATGAAAATTGGTATAGTTTGTGGTTATGAGTGGTTTTAAGTTTTCATGGTTTTTTTAAGGTAATATTATTGGTTTAAACATCCACTATTTTATCATATTCATACCTCAGTCAGTTGACAGTTAGAAATGGGACTAGGAGGACTATGTTTGAGGTCTAATAAATATCACAAAGGGTTTTAACTTCATGTGAGGGTTTTTAAGAAATATAAATTTTATTATTAGTCCTCTTGTTTATTTTTATATGGATAAAACTCATAATTAATATCAATATTCCCTATACGGATATAACATGTAGACAGGCTTTAAGTCTCTAAGAAACCCTACCACCATTTTTGAATTGATTCATGTGTTATTTTACATTTATGAGAATTATAATGATATGGAGAATATTTTAAAATATTTATGGAATTTTTGGTGTGAATATAATAAAATAAACTTATCATTTTGGCTCTTGAACCTTATTTTTAGCTACATAGTCTAGACATTCATTAAAAGCACCACTTCACTACATACCTATCTTGATGGATATTTTACATAAGAGCTTAAGTTGATCAAGGTTAATAAATTGGTAAGTTTAATTAAAATATATTACTATAGGTTTTCCATTAGGGTTATATATACTATGAATAATTTATAATAGTTTTAGACCCCTAAAACCCTTGCAAAACCTTGAGAGACACATAATGGAAGAAATATGCCTCAAGATGCATTATAATGAAGTTTTTAGTCCATGAAGTAGTGTTGATGGTATTATTAACTCTCTTTAGTAGCATGATATTCTCTTGGTTGGGATTTAAAATAGTTATACTATAGGGACTAAGCCAAATAAGGATAATTTGAGCCTATAAGCAAGGTAAGGAAAGGTTTTTGCATATAAAATGAGTTGTATAAGGAGTATTAGGTCCTAAAATTCCTATGAAACCTTGAAATAACCATATAAATGAGTCAATATGATATTTTCCATAGGTAGATAGGTCTAGGTATCCAAACAAGAAGCTATGTTCAAGTAGGTAGAGGGTGAATCACTCATTCAATCCAATGATATTTCTCCAAATACCTCAAGGGTGTTATTCATGTTCTAAATAATGAGTAAGATATTTTAAACCCATCGCGAGGTCAAAATCTTGATAAACCTTGCATACACATGTGCTTATCTATTAGCATCATTGAATAGTGCCACCAATAAGGGATAATAAAAGAAAATGAGGTTATGATGATAATTTAAATCTTCATGAATGTCATCATCAGGTATTTTTAAGGATTTATGACTACTATAATTTTTAGGATAAACATTATTACTAGCTATTTAGGCCTTAAAACACCAAGCACTACTCAGAAAGCGTATTTATTCCCTGAGAGGTGAGTTCACATGCTCACCATGGTATATATATTTTGCATGTAAGGATGGGAACTTTAGGAGAGGTAGAGGTCCTATCATAGTATTTTTTTTGGCATTGGTTTATACATTTAATTCCTAAACTTTATGAATCATCATGAATAGTCCTGATCACACTTAAACCCTTCCTCAACCCTACCATATACCTGATTGAGAAGAATTGAAGGAAAACTCATATAAATAGTTAAAAATCACTTGAATACCACCTAGATCATATATCACACTTAGAGAGGTTCATGTCCATGGCATTTTATTATATGGACCTATAGAAAAATAAGCTTTTGAGAGGAAAAAGTGTAGAAAGAGTGGTACAAGATAGTTTAATAAAGTGCCAATGATTATAGATTTAAAATTGAAACTTACTATATTTATTCAAGTCATAATATGATATAAAAAAAATGCCTTTAAGTGACCCTATGAGTTCATTCTAATTAGCCAATCTGCAAGAGTGAAGGACAAAGTGACCTACTCACCTATTTTGTTAAGTTTATAGATGTTTATTTCTCAAAAGGACATATACCATGATTTTAGTAATTATTTTATTCATAAATCTCACTTATTCATATGTTTTCAAAGTTTAACTTATTATTTAAAATCCATAAAATATAAGTAGTTAGGCTCCTAGGCCTAATTAGCCTATTATACCTACATGGTCAATTAAGTGAAGTTGAGAATGGCATAGAAAAATTAATAGATGAGTTAATGCATAGTAATCACATGAATAAATAAACCTTAAGATATTTTAAAAACTATATAACTAATAATTAATAGGCAAATCCTTGCATAATTTGTCTTAAGTGGTAATTTTATACATAATTTGTCTTAAGTGGTAATTCCATGCATAACTTATCTTAAGTGTCAATCCATGCATAACTGACTCTTAAGTGGAAAATTAAAAGAGTTATTATATTTATTAAGTCATAAAAATATTTAAGATAAGGTTTAATTATTAAAATACATCTTCAACTACCTCATCTCAATGCATAAGGAATCATGCAAGAGCACCAAACGTGAAGAGATTTCTTGAATACTATTTGTAACTATTTGCAACTAAAGTAATGCTAGAGTAAATGATAGATTGATGAGCTTAGATTATCCTATATTATAAAAAAACAATTTATCTCTTAATTTTTATATATGTTGATTCCTTATGGATTAATTTTGGGATCCATTAGTCTGGTATACAAAAGCTATGCTAAAATTATAACCTACATCTTTAGCTAGTAAGAAAAGATTGTTACAAACTTCTTCATGGTTGTTAGTGTGTTTATTGATTGTTTATTTTTATATAATTATGATAATAATCTTTTTCTTATGTCCTCCCCTTTACCTAATTTCATTTTATCATACCCTATAGGTCACATGAAGTGTTAAGAGATAGAATTATGTTTAAGAGTGAATTAGTGTGTAGTGTCTTTCATAGACCTCCGTTCCTTTACCTTCAATTTATAGATATTTTATCTAACCTTCCTATGAAATATTATTTTTTGTTATTTTGATAATGAATTCTATTTTAAAATATATTCCCTTTTGATTCACAAGCATGATTAAAACAAGGTTAAGAGAGGATCATTCAAGAACAAGTGCATCACCATCACTAGTATAGGTTTTTCATTTATTTTATGTTTCTAACTCTTTTCACCCCTAAATAAAAATAGGTTTAAGAAAATTATTAAAAATAATATATATATATATATATATATATATATATATATATATATATATATATATATACACATATATACATAGATATATACATAGATATACATATATATATATATATACATATATATATATATATACATACACACACACACACATAAGGACTTAGCCTCATAATCTATAGCTTTTTTCTAGTTATAGGTAATCCACAACCTATAGACCAATCCAATGTTAGTCTAGGTTTGAAGGAAAACTGAACAATCTACTTTAGCATGGTGTAACTTGGGTTTCTAATAGTTATAGCATGCCTAGTGGGACTACTAATTCATATGATTTTGAGCATACATATGAATATTTGAGTAAATTATCAATATTCAAATTTTTTAGAGGCATATTTCCATATATTTCATGCCAAGAGTGTTTATTACAAGATCTTCCTCAAAAGGGAAGGAGACTAAATTTATTGAGTTATCTTTTCATACAGTTAAGAAAAATAAATCTTCTAAGTATAATCCAAATGTTAAACCTATTATTTCTCATACTATTTCCTAAATGTCTGCTTTTTTCCAACCAAATATTGTTCAAACAAACAGTATTATAAATCCCTTACTTCAAAAGGCTATTCCTAAAAGGCAAGATTTTTTTCCTTTTAATTATGGTAGCTCCTTATACCTCAATAAATTTGATGACATTCCTTTCGATACTTTAAATATACTTCATTATTGTATAGGATAAAATAAAATTACTCCTATTTAACATATTATAGATATAGTCAATATTTGTTCAGTGCATAATGTAACTGAAGAGAATGTGGTTATGAGATTGTCGGTAACTTCCTTTAAAGGTAAGGCACTCCAATGGTACATGGGTTTGAAACCTACATCCATTAACACCTATGATGAGTTTGTATAATTATTGTTTACATATTTTTAACACAAGATTGATTTGGTGGAAAGACTTACTACACTCAAGATAATCCCCCAAGAGTTCATGGTAGACTTCAACTACATGTTTCAAAAAACCTAGAATAATAACCCTATAGTTATCGAACCCACCCATAACTATGCATTATTTTATTATTTGAAATCTTTAAATTTATATGTTATAGTTATGATATAATCAGTGGGAGGAAGTAACTTACTAGAGGCCTATGAGGTATCCATAAGAGTTGAGAATTGCCTAATCCAAGTATGCAAACACTCTCTTTGACCAACCATGCCTTTATTTATAAATATTCACCCTCCTATGCCTACCATTGCTCTATTACCAATTCCAGGTAATCTTGATCAAATAGATGTAATGAAGTGGATAGATTGGGTAAGAAAGAGAGTATAATTAAGGCAAAAAATAATAATATAGTGGCTTTGGAAAGGTAAAAAGTTTTACCTTATAGGCCTTATGAAGCTCATAAACAATATTATAAATTTAATAGGCCTTCTAACCAATAAAACCAATAATTTTAATGGAATAATATAAAATCAATATCATATAATTCTTACAATCCCAATGCTTGTAGTAGTTACAGAGATTTAGTTCCACCTTAGATCACTTATGCTCAAGAAGTTCAATGGTCTAATTAATGGGAGAAATGAAACAATATGTAAATGGATCTAATTTATGAGGTGAGTCAATAATATTTCATGCAACAAGGTCCAACTCTTCCACCACATGATAATCAACTATGTTCATAACACAAGGAAGTTTTTCTATCATATGGAGACATTCCTTCTTTCACTCAAGCTAAGGTACCAACAATAAGGATCAAGTTGAAGTAAAACACTTTTTAAAACTACCTTTTTAAATTTTCAATAAGGTGAAAATCCTTTTGATTAGATGGTATCTAATAAAAATCAAAATATGTCTAATGTAGATAACTTAGTTCAATCTCATACAAGGTCTAAGAGAAGGGTAGTTGGTGATGGTTGGGTCATAAAAAGGTATATCCTCTACCTTCTCAACCAACTAAAAATACTACCAATTAGGATTCACTTCAAAATTCATCATCAACTTAGAAATTACAAGATGGTAAGGTTAAGAATCACAAACATCCTTTCATACCAAAATTTACCCAATATTTATGCATCACTTTCACTCCTAAATTATAGCCTAAGATATCCACTTATCCTCTTAGCATTGTTTATCATATGAAGAATTCCCCTATCTATATTTATATGTTAGACACATTGCTTATTTCATAACAAAAAGAGCTCATACAAGAAGATCTCTCCAAGCTTTATGTTTCAGACAAACAAGTAGAAAAAATAGGTGTTGTTCTTATAAATTCTAGTGAACCTCTTAATCCTCAATCACTAAAAGTGATTAATCAACATACATTATATAATTTATTTGTAATAGGTGATTTTTTAATTCATAATTACATTATTGATAGTGGGGCTAGTAACTTTGTCATGCCTAAATCCATAGATGATAAATTGGGACTTCAATATGAGCCTCATGAGAAAGGAGTTTTACAATTTTATGGGTCTCCTACTAAGATAATTGGTGTTATTATGGATATTAAGGTCATTTTATATGTTTTTACTAATTTTAATATCTCACAAGATTTGGTAGTAGTTGATCTCCCCCTACTTTGCTTTATGTTTGTCTAAGGATTTCATTGCCAAAATAGGGGGATATCTTTATTCTAATTAGTCTTACATGGTTCTCAGAACTAGGTATGGGAAAACGATTACCATAATGTCTAAAAATATATCTATATTCCATTTGGAACCTTATATGCCTAGGTTATCAAATGTTAATTACACTATCTCAGAGGAAGATGAACACTTCAATGATCAAGAACCTTATAAATCACTTGAATGAATAATATATTTACTCCTTGATGAGAAATAAGATGATAATCATAGTTATGATCCTTATAAAATAATTGAATAATTATGTTTGTGAGTTTATTTCATGAATGAAGAAGGTGTCATAATGCCTAGTCTTACTAGAACAACACAGGTTCATAAAAGAGTTTGGAATTTGTTATTTAATGGGTCTAGATCAAATAATGGGAATGGGGAAGGTGTTATGCTTGTTTATCCTCTCAATTAAAGTTATTATTATTCTATAATATTTAAATTTAATTATACCTCTAATATTTAAAAATATGAGGCTCTCATTCATGGTCTATAGTGGGTAAGGAAGAGAGGTATTAGGCTTTTACATGTTAAAGGAGATAGTGAATTAGTAGCAAAGCAGGTGAGATATCTGAGTGTAGAAAATAATACAATCTTGAAGGCCTAAAAAACATATGTTTTTGGATCTTATGGATGACTTCCAAACATTTGACATTTGTTCCATTCCTAGAGGAGCCAATCAACATGTAGACATGTTAGTTACTATTGGGGCGCAGTATGATATAGTTGATGAGATCGAAGACACAAAGAAGTAGTAAAAAATTATAGTGGTATGAAATCCATAAATTATTAATAATGAATTAAGTTTTCAAGTATTTTATAGTCATAAATGTATTGCCTATTTCATACCACATGAGGTAGAATTCCACCCAAAGAACCAACATAAGTTGCAATGTCATTATGAGGACCATATTGTCCAATTGAATTAAAATAATTTACTTAAGGGATTGGTAGCTTTTGATATCATATTTAATGAGTATGATCATGTGATAAAATATAAGGTAAGAATATATAATAAAAAGGAAGACTATGCACAAATTGCCATAGTTGAAGATAAATTACTCAAGTTAGGAAAAGTGAATACTGAGGAAGAGATAAAACTTCATAACATTGTGAAAAGAGTTTAGAAATGTTTTTACATGGTAATATCATGATTTTAATGGGTTTTATCCCTTTTTTCACAACATATCATAGATATGGAAGAATATGCCAAACCTATTAGATAGAAAGAAAGACAAATCAACCCCAAGGTTGAGATCCTTATGAGGAAAGAACTAACAAAGATTATTTAATCTAACATAATATTTACCATAAAAAATTATACATGGGTGGAAAATATCTTACCTATGAGAAAAAATAATGGGGAGATAAGGTTTTGTGTACATTTTAGAGATATGAACAGGGTGTCACTAAGAAATCACTACCCTCTTCCCTCCATGGATCATATTTTGCAAAGAGTTTCAAGTTCACAAAGGTTTTCTCTACTTGATGGATACTCAAGGTATAATCAAATATTTTTAAAGGATCAATATCAATAAAAAAATTCCTTCACAACTAAGTGGGGTACCTATGCATATAATAAAATGACTTTTGGATTCTCCAATGTTTGGGCTACTTTCTAAATGGTAATGGATGTGGATTTTCAAGGGCTCATAAGTGAAATGGTACTTATTTATCTTAGTGATATTATTGTGTTTTATAAACATCATAAGGATCATTTGAAACACTTGAGATTGGTATTTTATAGGTGTAGATAGTTTTGGGTCTATTTTAACCCAAAAAAGTGTATATTTTCAATGCATGAGGGAAGCATTCTAAGACATTTATTTAAAGTTGAACGTTCTATTAATCCTAAAAGAATAGAAGCAATCCTTAATTTATATTTTCCTAAACACAATAAGGGATTTTTGGAAGCAAGATGAATAAAAGGGGAGATTAATTATTATTCTAAAACATTTCTTTAAATTCTTACTTAAGAATTCATGAACATTCATTTAATCATGTAGATCAAATAATGACCAAGTAACCATCAACATATATATGAAATGTAAGGGCACAAGGTAGTAACAATTATATATGGGAAAATATCAAGGGATGAAAAACAAATGATATATTCAAATGGAATATATTTCTATATGATAAACACAAAATTTAGTGAAGCACAAACTTCACATGGAGCACAAACCCTAACTAGCTAAGCACACACTCAATTAGGCCTTGGCAAACACCCAATTGCAAGTAGGCACCAAACCCCTAGATGACTCAGCACCAACTCAACCAAATAAAAAACTTGATCATATTAATAATGATTTTTTTATCATACAAAAAATTATGATCTCCTTCCTTATCTCTTCACACACTTTTATCCCTCTCAAAATGGTCTCTAGTCTTCATTACTCAAGTAGCCCTCTTCTTGACATGATTAGGTCATACGATCTTGATCCTCATATGAAAAATCTATATCAAATATTCATCAATAATCCTATATTATATTATTATGGTCTATAATACCTTATTATTCTCACTAATTTGTTATCTTATTCACTTACTCTCTACACACACTAATAGGCCTAGAAATGCCTAGTATTTAAACAAGTTTCTTATTCATATCCTTATTAGTCAGCCAAAAACCCTTACACTCTTAGGTCATAAATTAAATTTATCTTAGGAAATCTCATAAACATGGATAAAACTTGTTTTTAGTCCCTTTAAGTCTGACATATCTAAATTAAGCCTTATCTCATCTTTAGGTCTCAGAGAGACCTAATCCCATTATGTTTGTTCTAGGACACACTACACTTTGTCTTCCTTGGAACACCTTAAGACACTTAAAAAAGTTTGGAAAAATCATATTACATTCAAATATACCCTATCTAGGCTCATATTTTGTCCATGACACTTTTTAGCTCAAACCACTATTTGAAGCACACCATTAGTATTGTTCATATTAGGCTTGTGCATTCTCAGAAAGTCTATCTTGAAAAAATGAATAAAAAACATAATTTTGACAAATAACCATGGAAAAAAATCATATATATATATATATATATATATATATATATATATGACCTTATGTTCATCACCATATTTTTTTACTTCACAACTCAGGGTAAAAGTACTTAAACCCTTCTCTACAAATAACATACTCAGAACTACCAACTAACCTCAAAACATAGTCATGTAAAATTGATCTTAAAAACTTTAAATAATAATTTATATGAAATATAATACTTTAAATATAATATTTTATATATTTATATCCCTTTTAATTACAAATATCATAATGTCTAGTGCCAAATATTGGTCTTACAGACCAATTTGTTGTCCTTACTACACACAGTCAAACCTAAAACAATGAAATCATTTTGGATTAAATATTTAAACCACTTAAACTATAATTAAATATTATAAAAATCATATATATTTCATTAAAATTACAAATAAAAAAACCATGTGCACTATAAACTTCATCTTAGGGAAAATATCATCCAACTCATCACTATAACTTACCTACCCAGGTATGCCACTTTACCTTCAAACACAATCATGGTGATAATGAAATTTAAAACTTGTATGATCACTTTAAAAGTATTAATATGAATTTGGATTATATTATTATAACATTATACCATTACTAGATAGATAGATAAGATGGTCAACTTATGAGCTTGCACCTTAAATATCTCAACTTCACTAAACTCATCAACTTATGAGTAACATTTTAATCATTTAAAATTATATCCAAAACTTATATCTAATATGAACATGGATTAAAGGTCTTTAATAATCTCTCCATGTAATTTTATTCATCCCTAGTCCATGTTAGCACATCCCTAATTAACTTCTAACTTCTACCTAGTTTTCTTGCTATTTCCACCACTAGGTCTATTAATGATTGGTTAACTTATTCGATTGGTTTAGCACCCATAAGGGATATAATATACTTATAAACCACCATGTACATAATATACAATTATTAATCTTCAACCTTCATCCAATTAGAAATTTTGAGTCGGTCAACTCTGACTATTACAAAAAGTATTTCATAATTAAGGCTTTTCCTATAGGGTCCACTCACTCACCTAAAAAACCAATTAAACCTATAGGTTATTGAGAGAGTTCAATATAACATATAATCACTTAAATATCCATTATAATCCATTATTATAACTTTAGAACAACATCTTTCATATCGAGTCACTATTAGGGTTCTTTGAGGGTTTAAACCATCTTACAGTCTTAACGATCATTCATAAAGCTTAGCCCTAATTCTAGAAATGAATTCTTGTAAATTTTATCTATGACCCTTCCATATCTACCAAGAATATATTATGTTCTCATGTAGAGGGTACATGTTCCAATGAACACTTGAAAGTTCTTCTTAAGTTGAAAACCCTCCATTATGTGCACTTAAGAGACCTTAAAGCACTTTTTCTTGCCTTAACCTTAAAATTTTGACCAAAAACTTGGTCAAAATATTTGAAAAAACATGAATTACATTTGATAATGATCATTTTTCCATGATTATATTGAAACATAAAACTTGTACCTCATTTTGCCACCATCTCTTTGTTTGATTGCTTGGTCCTTGACCTGCAAGTCACATTAGGCCTTGAAATTGATCTTATATCCATTTTACAAGATATCAACACCTAATATACATGTCATAAAACCTATTAAGGCTTATTATTCATATGTGCATCCATATTACTAGGACACTAACCTCATATCTTCTCACAAGGTCTCCTCATGTAATGACCTATGTCATGGCTAGGTTTCTCAAGCTCTAAAACTTGACAAATGACCTTGAAACACTCCTTGATGCTTGTATAAATTGTTCACAATCCTTTCATTATATTTGAAAAATATCATACCTCTACACATACCTCTTTATGCTTATCATGAACATGCTCATGATATGACTATGTTTGTTATGACTAGGCTTCTTAAGACACATTGTATTCAAAGACTATTACTTCAAAACATGCTTACCTTGATTTTAAACTTGACATCAAAATTATATGAATCATTAAGTTACCTTCAAATTCTATCTCAATAGAGATAAAATAAGTTTCCTTCAAATTCTTTCTTGTCACCTCAGGCATACAAGATCATACCTCACAGACCACACACTATGCATATTGACATCAATGACATCAAATGATATCAACCTTGACATCAATGACAACACTTCTCAAAAAAATTCCCCTTTTTAATTTATTTGAAAACATTATTCAAACTAATAACTCTCATCTCCCTTAGACTTGTCAAACTCCCTTCTTCGACTTTATTTCCCTGTGACATTAATGAGAAAGGTCTTTCATAAATATCATTTAGAAACACACCTTATTTTCAAAAAAAATTCAACACACATAATATGAAGAATTAATGAAACATGATTCCCATTAATCCATTCATACCTCTTTCAAATGATCTTAGATTACAAGACCACTTCTCAATAAAATATCAAGCTCAGTTAACGAACTAAATAACTCCCCCTTCAACCAAGCATCCACCATACTTCTACTAACTAAATAATGTCTTCTTTAATCCTAATGAAGCCACCCCTTTCCATAGGATACTAAAACAACACAAGTTTATGATATTCCCACATCTCCATGATCTCACAATATTTAATGTCCTTTAAGATCCTTTTGGGCTTGATTAACACTATAGGCTTGATCTCTTCATCAACTATTTGATCATCAATGTGGGCTGACAATAGCCATTCTTGACTTGAATTTGTATCTAAATCATGATATATCATATAAAGTATTCCAATATAACTTATAGACTGATCATGACTCATCTTCATTATCTTTGGTTTCCATACATTCATTTGCCTTCTTTCTTTCACTCTAGGGGCTTCAAACTTATTGTTTTGGATTGATGACCTTCTAACTCTATTAGGACATAATATTACAATGTATCCTTACTTATGAAAAATATATCATTCCAACTTATACATACCTATTAACTTATGTGAAATTTTACCCCTTCCATAGTCACATTAGTAATCATTTTTAAAGGTTATTCTACACTCTCTTACTCTATGACCAAACTGACTACATACAAACAATAACCATTGAATTAATTGGCATACCTTATAACATTATGTTGTTTAATAGGTATTTTCATTTTGACCTTATTATCTTTAATAATATTATCCATAACTTAAGGTGCCTCTTTTTGTTATTATTTGAAACCAAGACCTTTCTTATCACATACAAACTTTTGTCTACTCAATATATCATCTAAAGCCTCAATTCTCTTTTCAAACTTCACAAAGGTCCTCACATTGCTAGATATTTGACTCAACTCATATTTAAAGGATTCCTCATTAGTTTTATACCTGATTCATTCATCCTCTTTAGCCTTCAAGATTGTATTGACTATCTCCATTTATGCTTACATTTTATTGATGATTTCATCATACTCTTTGGAAGTGTTACTCAGTCTCTCCTCAAACAAACCAATTGCTCCTCATAGTCTCTAACTAATGATCTTAGTTTGTGATTTTTTCTCCTTTAAAACTTTAATTAATTTAGGGAACTTATGAATTCTACCTCTATGTTTACTTATTCTTCTTCTTCATCTGATTCTATATCAACCATAAGGCCTTTCCCACTTGACAAACCCTCATTATTTGATTCTATGGCCATGAACAAAGTTTCATTATTGTCATATTTAGGTTCATTACTACCATCATCACTATGAAATTTACTTGAGTCACTTACATTAGAATAGGTATCTTATTTAGTATAAAATCTCCTCTTATTCTTGAAAGTTTCTTTCTTACCTTCATACTTTTTAAGTTCCTTATTTTTGTTAGGCTTGTATGCCTTCTTTTCATCCCCATGATGTTCACAATGTTATTTATGCTTAGTATTATCCTTTTTTAGGACACTTGGATTCAAAGTGACAAATATTTTCATGGTTGAAACATTTGAAGGGAATCTTACCCTAATACTTAACTAAGACAAACTTCAATTTCCTTTCAAACAAGGCTATTATTTGATCATCATCAACATCTAAACATTACTCATCCTTGACCTTCTTGGCTTTTGATTTCTTCTCAACATTGAAATTTTCTTCCTTTTTGGGAGGTATTCCTTAAATTTTTATCATCTCATAGGATTTCAAGATTCCATGAAGTCCATCCATCTATAGCTTGTCCAAAACTTGCATCTCTTCTATTGTAGACACCTTAGAGTTAAACTTAGGAGTTAGTGATCTCAACACTTTTTTTAAAAAATGGTAGATTATTTTAATTCTTATCCCAATCCTCTAATGCCATTGAAAACTTCATCAACCCTTAATAGATAAGTGCAATGGTTTCATCTTCATTCATCTTCAAGATTTCAATATTTCTTCGGTGGGTCTACAACTTGGTCATATTCACCTTGGTGTCTCCTTAATAGATAGTTTTCAATTTGTCCCATATATATTTATCTAATTCATAGTGTATTACCTTCACAATATATACCTCTAATATGCCATAAATAATGACATTCATTTTTTTGAATGTCTTTCTTACATGTTACATCAATTGGTGGAATAAGAGGAGCACTATAGCCATCCATAACTGACTGCCAAATATCATGACCTTGAGACATAAAATATATCTTCATCATAGCATCACAAAAGGAATAATTAGATACATTTAATAATGGAACATTATTGGGAGAGAAACCACCTTGAGCTTATTGACTAGCCATCCTCACTTCTAGGATCTCATTTAGGATTTTATACCTAATTCAAAGGACCAGGCTCTAATACCAAATGTTGAAATAAAAATGAATAAGAGGGGTTTGGTGAATTATTAATATAAAATATTTATTTAAATTCCTACTTAATAATTCATGAACATTCATTCAAGCATGTAGATCAAATAATGACTAAGTAACCATCCACATATACATGAACATAAGAGCACAAGATAACATAACTTATATGTGAGAAACCCTCAAGGGGATGAAAAACCAATAATATATTAAAATGGAATATATTATTATAGTAAAAACATCTAATTTATTGAGACACTAACTTCATATGGAGCACCAACCCCAAGTATCTAAGCACCAAATCAGCTAAGCTTTAGCAAGTGCCCAATTGCAAGCAGGCACCAACCCCCTAGATGACTCATCACCAAATCATCCACATAAAAAAATTAATCACATTTATAATTAATTATTTATCAAAAAATATATTATTGTCTTCTTCATCATCTCTTCACACACTTTTATCCCTCTCAAAACTGGTCTCTAGTCTTCTTCGTTCAACTAGCGCTCTTCTTAGCTTGATTAGGTCATATGACCTTGATCCTCATATGTATAACCTATAAAAAATATTAATAAATAATAATATATGATATTTTTATTTTATATAAGACATTTTTCTACTCACTAATGAGATATCTTATTCACTTACTATCTACACACACTAATAGGTGTAAAAATGCCCAGTATTTATATAAGTCTCTTGTTCATTCATTCTTAGTTAGACATACACACTTAAAAAATTAGTTAATCAATGAAATTTATCTTATTAAATGTAATATACATTTATAAAATTTTCTTTTAGTCCCTTTAGGTATGACCAGATATGCCTTATCTCATCTTTAGGTCTCATAGAGACCTGATCCCATTAGGTTTGTTCAAGGACATATTATACTTTGTCTTCATTAAAAAGACTTAAAACACTTTAAATATAAGGAAGACATAATATTTAATTAAAATATACCCTTTTATGCTCATTTTTTTCCCATGATACTTTTTATCTCAAACCACTATTTGAAGCACACCATTAGTATTGTTCATATTTGGCCTGTGCATCCTAAAAATGTCCATCTTGAACAAATGAAGTAAAATCATAATTTTCAAAAACAAACATGGAAAAAAATCATATATATATATGTATAGAAGATAAATGACCTTAGGTTCATAACCATATGTTTTATAATTCACAACTCAGATCAAAAGTACTCAAACCCTTCTTTGTAAGTAACCCACTTAGAACTGCCAACTAGCCTCAAAACATAATCATGGAAAATTGATATTCAACACTTCAAAGAATAATTCATCTGACCTATATCACATTAAATATATTATTTTATATATTTATATCATTCTTAATTATGAATATCATAAGGTCTAATTCAAATATTAGTATTGTAAACCAATTTGTTGTCTTTAGTACACACAGTCAAATCTAAAATAGTCAATTCATTTTGGATTAAATATATATGTGTGTGTGTGTTTTATAATGGTATAATGGTCTAATAATATAATCCAAATTCATGTTTAGACTTTGAAAGTGATCATATAGGTGTTATAGGTCATTATCATCAAGACTATGTTTGAAGGTAAAGTGGTAAACCCAAGTAATTAAGATACAATACTCAAGATTCAACCTTCATCTAATTAGTAACTTTGACTAAGTCAAGTCTAACTTTTAAAATAAATATTGAAGAAATAAGGCTTTTCCTGTAGGATCCACTCACTCACTTGAAAAAACAATAACACTTGGAGGTGATTGGGATAGTTAAATTTAACATAAAATAACTTAAAAATACATTAAAATCCATTTTGATCATTTTATAATAAGATATTTCATATTAGGTCTATATGAGGGTTCTTTGAGGGATTAAACCATCTTACAATCTTAATGATCATTCATAAAGCTTAGCCCCTTATTCTAGAAACCAAAGCTTTGAAATTTTATCTAGTACCCTTCCCCATATACCATTAACATATTAGGTTCTCATGTATAGGTTACACATGGAAATGAACACTTGAAAGCTCTTATTAGGTTGAAAACCCTCCATTATATGCACTTAAGAGACCTTAAAGCACTCTTTCATGACTTAATATTCAAAATTTAACCTAAAAATTGGTCAACATATTTGAAAAAGCATTAAATACATTATAAAATTCTCAAGTTTCCATGCTTATCTTTAAATTTGAAACTCATACCTTATTTAACCACCATCTCTCTCTTTGCTTGCTTGGTCCTTGACCTGCAAGTCATAGTAAGCCTTGAAACTGATCTTATAGCCACTGTCTAAGTTGTCAACACCTCATATACATGTCATAAACCTCTTATATGTTATTATGCCTCTGTTTATCCATCTCATTAGGCCACCAACCTCATACCTTCTCATAGTTTCTCTTCAATTAATGACCAATTTCATGACTAGGCTTCTCAATCTCTAAAACTTGACTACTAACCTTGAAACACTCCTTAATATTATACACCTTGTTCACAATCCTTTAATTTTCTTTGTAAACTATCATACCTTTAAACATACCTTTTTATTCTTACCATTCACATGCTCATGATATGACTATGCTTATTATGACTAGGCTTCTCAAGATACCTTGTATTGAAATACTAATACTTCAAAACATACTTACTTTGATTTGAAACTTGACATCAACCTCAAAATAATCATCAGGTTGCCTTCAATTTATTTCTCAATAAAGATACAATAAGTTTACTTAAAATTATATCTTATCACCTCAAGCATACAAGATCATACATCACAGACCACACACCATGTATCTCAACATCACTATATTCAACCTTGACATCAAATGATATTAACCTTGACATAAATTAAAACACTTTTCAATAAACTCCCCCTTTGTCATTGATGGGAAAATATTCTTAAAAATTATCAATCTCATCTCCCCTAGACTGGTCAAAATCCCTTCTTGGACTTTCTCCCCATTTGACATTAATGACAAAGGTCTTCCACAACTATAATATAAAAGCACACCTTATTCACAAAAAAATTACAACACATAGAATATGAATAATTAAGGAAACATGATCCCCTTTACTCCATGCATATCTCCTTCAAATATTTCCCCCTTAAACCAAGTATCCACTATGTTTATGCTAATTAAAGAGTGTCTTCATAAAGCCTAATAAAGTCATCCACTTCCATAGGACAATAAAACAATACCAATTTAACATATTCCTATATATGCATGCTTTCACAAGACTGGATGTCCTTCAATATCTTTTTGGGCTTTATTGGCACTATAGGCTTGATCTCTTCATCAACTATTTGATCATCAATGTGAGATAGCAAAAGGCATTCCTAACTTGATTTCACATATGAATCATGATCTATCATATAAATTAGTACTCTTGAGCTTGTATATTGATCATGACTCATCTTCATTACCTTTGGTTTCCATACATTATTTTGCCTTCTTTCTTACACTCTAGGGGCTTCAAACTTCCTGTTTTGACTTGATGACCTACTAATTTGTTAGGATATAATATTTTAATGTTTATTTTCTTATGATAACTATATTATAACACCTTACACATACCTCTTGACTGATGTAGACTATGATTCCTTCCATAGTCCGATGAGTACTCATTCTTAGACGCTTTTCCACACTCTTTTTCTTTATGACCAAACTGACTGTATATAAAATAGTAACCATTGAATAAATTGGCATACCTTATAACATTGGGATGTTTAATATGTCTTTTCATGTTGAACATATTTTTAATAGTATTACCCTTGACTTGAGGTGCCTCCTTTTGATATTATTTAAAATCAAGACCTTTTCTTTTCATTTGCAGACATTTGACTACTCAAGATATCATCTAAAGCCTCACTAATTTTTTCAAACTTAACAAAGGTCCTCACCTTGATAGATACCTGATTTAACTTAGATTTCAAGGATTCCACTTTAATTTCATACCTGATTCATTCTTCCTCTTTATAATTAGGATTGTATTGACTATCTCCATCTTTGATTCAATTTGATTTCTGATCTCATCATACTCCTTGGAAGTGTTACCTAGTCTATCCTCAAAAAAGCGAATCTACTCCTCATAGTACTTAACTGATGATCTTAGTTTGTGATTATTTCTATTTTGGAAATTTAATTCTTATAGGTCACTTAACAATTCTACCTCAAGGTTCCCTTCCACTTCTTCTTCATCTAGTTCTATATCAACCATAAGGCCTTTCCCACTTGAGTAACCCTCATTATCTAATTCTATGTCCATGAACAAGGTTTCATTACTATCAAGTTCAAGTTCATTACTATCATCATCACTATTAGATTCACTTGAGTCACTTATATCAAAAGAGTTATCTTCTTTAGTATAACATCTCCTCATGTTTTTGAATGTTCCTTTCTTACCTTTATAATTTTTGAACTCCTTATATTTGTTAGGCTTGTAACCCTTCTTATCATCTCCATGATGTTCACCATGTTCTTCATGATTAGTATTATCCTTGTTAGGACACTTATATGCAAAGTAACCAATATTTCCATACTTAAAACATTTGAGGAACAAATTAACCTTGTACTTAACTAATTCAAACCTTAATTTCCTTACAAATGTGGTTATTAGTTAATCATAAACATCTAAACATTCTTCATACTTGATCTTCTTATATTTTGATTTATTCTCAAATTTGAAATCTTATTCCTTCTTGGGAGGTATTATTTCATTTATTCTCATCTCATAGGTAGTCAAGATGCCATGAACTCATCCATCTCTATCTTGTCCAAATAGTGCATCTCTTCTACTGCAGACACCTTAGTGTCAAACCTAGGAGTTAGTTATCTCAACATTTTTTGGAAAATAGTAGATTATTTCAATTTTTCTCCCAATACCATAATGGCATTGACAACTTCATTAACCATTAATAGGTAATAAGAAATGGTATCATCTTTAATCATCTTCAAATATTTTAACCTATCTTTAGTGGGTTTACAACTTGTCCATCTTCACCTTAGTGTCTCCTTAATAGATAGTTTTAAATTTATACCATATATACTTATCTGATTAATAATTCATTACATTCATAGGATCTACCTTTTATAGGCCACAAAGAATGGGATTCATTGCCTTAGATTTGTTTTCACTTTCTTACCTGCTACATCAGTTAGTGGAATAGGAGGAACACTATAGCTAGCCATAATTTACTACCGGATATCATGACCTTAAGACATTATATATATATATATATATATATATATATATATATTTGTTTTGACATTAAAAAATACATAATTATATCTATTAAATAATAAATCCTTATTGGTAGAGAAACCACCTTGAGGTTGCTAACTAGCCATCCTTACTTCTAAGATCTCCTTTAGGTTTTTATACTTGCATCAAAAGACCAGGCTCTAATACGAAATTTTGGAAGTAAGATAATTGAGAGGGGGTGAATTAGTCTTATAAAAACTTTATTTCAATTCCTATTTAAGTATTCATAAATATTCAGTCAAGCATGTAGATCAAAAATGACTAAGTAACCATTGCCATATGCATGAAACATAAGAGCACAAAATAACACAACTTATATATGGGAAACCATAAAGGATATGAAAACCAAATTATCTATGAAAATGTACTAAAATAACATAATATAAACACCAAATGTAGTTAATTACCAACTTCACATGGATCACCAACCCCAACTAGCAAAGTACCAACTTAGCTAGGCTTTAAGAAACACCCACTTTCAAGGAGGAATCAACCCCCTAGATGACTCAGCACCAAATTAGCCACCTAAAAAACTTTATCACATTCATAACAATTTTTTTCTCATAAAATATATTTTTACTTCCTTTCTCATCTCTTCACACACTTTTATCCCTCTCAAAATTAGTCTCTAGTATTATTCTCTCAAATAGCCCTCTTCTTGACTTGATTAGGTCATATGACCTTCATCCTCATATGAAAAACCTCTATAAAATATTAATAAATAATACTATATGTTATTTTTATGGTCTATAATTAATTTTTCTTCTCACCAATATGTTATCTTATTCTCTTACTCTCTACACACACTAATAGGACTAAAAATGCCTAGTATATATACAAGTCTCTTGTTCATATCCTTCTTAGTTAGCCAAAAACACTTACACTCTGAGATCATCCATGAAATATATATTAGGAAATATCATATACATTGATAAATTTTTTTTTGAATCCCTTTAGGACTAACATATCTTAATTAGGCATTATCTCATCTTTAGGTTCCGTAGAGACCTAATCCCATTAGGTATGCTTTAAGACATGTTACACTTTATCTTCTTTGAAAAACCTTTAAAAACTTCACATGCTATTAACACATCATATTAAATTAAAATATACCCATTATAGTATCATATTTTTTCCATGACACTTCTTATCTCAATCCACTATTTGAAGCATACCATTAGTACTTTTCATATTAGGTCTGTGCATACTCAAAAAGTCTATCTTGAACAACTAAAGTAAGAAAATAATTTTGAAAAAAAATAATGGAAAAAAATCATATATATATAAGATAAATGACCTTAGGGTAATTACCATATGTTTTTTAGTTCACAACTTGAGGCAAAATAACTCAAACCCTTCTCTACAAGTAACCCACTCAGCACTTCCAACTAGCCTCAAAACATAGTCATTAGAACTTGACATCAACCTCAAAAAAATCATTAGATTGCCTTAAAATTCTATATAAATATAGAGATAGTAGTTTTATTTCAAATATTTTATTTTTTCCTCAAACATACAAGCTCATACCTCATAGACCACACACCATGCATCTTGACATTAATTACATCAACCTTGACATCAAATGATATCAACCTTGACATAAATGACAACACTTCTCAAGAAACTCCCCCTTTGTCATTGATATGAAAAGAAATATTATAATTTATCAATCTCATCTCCCATATATTGGTCAAATTACCTTATTGTTCTTTTTATATCATTACAAAGCTTCTTGGAAAAGATCAATTTCATTAGGAGGTTTATACATGGATTTGTAGAATTGGTGAGGCCACTAACTCACATGCTCAATAAAAATCAAGAGTTATCATGGAGAAAATAAGGTAAGATAAGTTTTGAGTCCATTAAATATTTCATTATTAAATATCCTACCTTACATAATCCTAAATTTACCAATGATTTCTTCATGTATGCCTTCTCCACATGTGACATAATCTCTACCATACTCATGCAAAAAAATAGTGAAGGATTAGAGTAGACTATTTTTTATTAGTAAATAATTGTAAGGGTATGAGTATAATTATACCTTTTCTAAAATCATGTCCTTTATCTCATAAGGGTTCTAATAAAATTCATACATATGGTCTCTAACAATAAGATCTTTTTGATGGTAGCTCATCCTAATATATATGATTTTATCCTAAATAGTTATCTAAGTGAAAAGAGGGTTAGTTGGGTGACCAAATGAATGTAATATGATATATAAGTGAAGGATAAAAATTTGGTCAGAGGCATGTAAAATTTTTATCACCTTATAAAAATGTTAAAGAGGAAAAATAAGAGGTTTTGACAATCCGAGACAATTAACATGCAACTACAACTATCTCTCCTTCAAGCTAAACACATGATGTAGAAAGATTCCTCCAAATGATAGAATGTCTATAGGATTATATGGTAAAAATAGGATACATTTCAATCTGAAATATATACCTATCATCTTTATTTATTGATTAATCTTATAAAAGGACATTAGAGGTCTGTTTCTAAGATGTGTAGAAATTATCCAAGTAGATAAATTGTTAGATAAATTTCATGATGGGACTGAAGGAGGACAATTTGAAGCCAATATTATAGCATAAAATATCATAATTTATAGTTATTTTTTTCCTTAATTTTTTAAAGACTCACATGATTGGGTTAGAAGATGTTTCAAGCTTGTAATGTTTATCTACAAATAGAGACTAGCTACCATGCCTTTGAAACCTATTCAAGTTGAGAAACCCTTTATGTAATGGGGATTAGACATAATTTACATGATTCATCCTCCATCAAGTGATGGAAATAATTGGGTTTTTATATCCACTCACTAATTTACAAGGTGGGTGGAGGCAATTGCACTTAAAGAAGCAAATGAGAACTTAGTTTTAGAGTTTTATGATAACCTGATGACTCATTTTTGGGTCCCTTCAACCATCATATCAAACAATTATCTAGATTTGAGTAGTGAAAATTTATGTGAGTGGAATATTTATCATGGTATTTATCTCAAATCTTCATCAATTTACTATCCTCAGGGTAATGAACTAGTAGAGTCCACCACTAAGAATTGATTAGGATCATCAAGAGAACAATGGAGCATAATCAGAGAGGATGGCATACCAAGTTGAAGACTACCTTTTAGTTAGATATAATTAATAAAAATAATGATATTGGTAACTATCCTTACCTCTTGGTTTATGTTAGATAAGAAAAAATACCCATTTCATTAGAACTACTAGCCTTGGAAATTGTACATCAATTGGAGCTTATGGAGATGATGAAATAGAAGTAAGAATGAATATATTTAGAGACTTGGAGGAAACAAGATATAATGATATGAATAATATATGGTCCAACCAGTAATCGATTCAAAAAATATTTTGACAAGAGAGCTTCATACAAGACCTTTTAGTAAGGTGATATTGTGCTCAAGTGGGATGAAGACCATGCTAAACTAGGTAAACATTACAAAATTGATAGTCTTTGGAGTGGTCCATATGTCATTACTAGTATTAATTAAATTAATTATTTAAAATTATCCAATTTGAGTGGTTAATAACTTCTTATTCCTATCAATGGTATTTTCTTCAATCATTTCTATTAATACAACCAATCTTCTTATACACAGTATTAGTTTTATTCCTCTAAGTGTTGTTGCACATGTTTTTTAGTTGTTGTTTTTATTTTATTTTATTGTTATTTTTTCCTAACTTATGTATTGTTTGTTATTTTTTGTTCAATTCTATAAGTTTTTATAGTTTTAGAGTGTATTCCAAGTCTTATGTAACAAGGAGATTGTAAATTTTCGTGACCAACAAGCTAGTCAACACCTATGAGTTACCAAAAATGTTGATAATTTGGCCTACCAAGGCCAACAACCAACCCCTAAAACTAAAAAAAATTCATGAATTCCACTTAAAACTCTAAATGGTGTTATCTTGAGTCCTTATTTCTCCTATCTACTTCTTGAAGGAAATCAAATATCCATAGAGATGTCATTGAGTCTATTTGTGATCACCATATCTCCTAGATGTCTTAGGTCCTTAGGTGATGTGCTTAACTATAATAATGTTTATTAAATATAAAGTGAAGGGAGTATGTCTTAGTTTCATGTCACTATCAAGTATCACCATGTTTGACTATCTTGTGATGTCTTTAGTAAATAATTGAGGTGGTCTTATGATCTAGACCCAATAAGCTAAGATGATTGAAGATGGAAGTTGATGACACACTATGTGATTCTTTGATTTATTTTTTATTTTAAATAATGACGTGATATAATCCTTCAAATGGGTTATTAGAATACATAAAATCCTCATGAATAAATTTTAAGAAGATTAAAATGTACTTTTACATGATATTCATTAGCAATCTTCTTGTGAAAATGTGTGTATGTCACTTAAAAGTGAAGGTTTTAGAATTTAGATTGAAAATTTTGACCTCATAAGGTTTCAAGGATCAATAATAACCCCTAATGGTCACTATATTACTTAGTCACATGGTTGTTTCTTTGAAAATTATCTATTCTTTGAGATTATAAGGTTCTTTGGCCACAAAATAGCTCTCACGTGTGAAAAAGAGATATCTTTTTCATCTCATTATGTAATATTTTATTTGAATATGATTTTGACCCGTATATTTCTTCATATTGATATAAAATTATGATTTGAATATGAAAGAAGAGGAAAGGAAGGAGATCTTGTAGGTTTGGATAATGTTTTTAGATAGTACATATACATGTTGTATGGATCTACTCAAGAAGAGTCTTGGAGATGCAAGAATATCTTGTTTCATACACAAGGTGAAGATATTGTAAGGATTAATAAATTTATAAGACTAAAACCTATGTGTTTTCCATGGTTAGTTCATTGGTAGATAACAAGATCATCATAGGTTTATGCTTAGTCCATATGGTAGAGAGAGAAAGGAGATCTAAAATCTTGACTAGATAAAATATACATCATGACCTTACAATCATGGGTATTGGTTTTTGGTTTTGTCTTCCTATCTCTCTGAATGAAGTTAAATAACTTAAGGGCCCTATTCACTATTTGCATCTGCACAAGGCAGGAAAAATGTTATGGTTTTGAGAAGTTCTTGACTATTTTGACAACACTTATGTTTGTACCTATTTCTTAAGGTAGTAAAGAGACATTATATGGATTCCACAATAGTTTTATCCAGATTTTTGAGTATATGAACTTCAAAAATACATAAAATATTAAGCTATAATCTACAAGAAAATAGAGGAAGTTTGTATGGTTCATGAGGGATCCAAAGCTATTAAGAATCTTTAAAACTTGGTTTTTACTATTTCCTTAATGACAAAGGTCCTTAACTCAATTGTTTCAAAGGTTAATCAATGTCTCATTTAACAATCACCCTCCATCATCCTTAAACAACCTCACAATATTAGTTTAGCAAAGGTTAAGGAAACTTAGCATTTTTAAGGTATTTTAATGATTCCTAGGTTTCATTTTTGATAGTGTGTACTAGCTCAAAATCCTCTAAAATGGTATATTATATTGATATATATATTATTATGTTTCCCTAAAAATATTAATGATTATATTGACATTTTATTTATTTTATATTTTCAATCCTATGCTTTAATTCACTTTCACAGTCCTTATCACTGCCATTTTACCATGGTTATAACCTTATCATTCCACTCCATTCTTAGTTTCAAGTATCACATCATCCATACACATATCACTACCTTTTTTATTCACATTCACCTCATGAATCCACTATCAAAGAGGAGTAAAAAGTGTTGGTACCATCATGGTTATGAAATTAAGTATACAAACCTTAACACGCTTCTTAAGAGGTCAACCTCCACCTATTGCCAAGGTCATAATACATCTACAATATTTTGTTCAGGTATGTGGATTGAGGTATATAAATCAAGGTTTGTATTTGAATTCAATTTAAATGACACCATGGACATTTTGTAAACCTACTCAATCTCTTATAGCATCCAAGCTTCACCTTTGTGCACACAAGTAGCATAGTAATCATCACTTAAAGCCATGTTAATAAGAGGTGAAACTAAATATAAAAACACAAAGAAATTTAGATGTTTGAGGGGATATTCAAACTCAATAGGAATTTAAAGGAAGGGTCATTAGAGTGACCTTGGAGGTTTTTTTATGTCAATATTCAAGACCTAAAACTATGCTTAGTTTATACAAGGGTCAAATTCTCATACACAGTCAGGCATATAATGAAGAAAGGTCTATGTTTAAAAGGTACAATAATGAGTTAGAAGGGACATTATTGAAAACTGATGGGAAAGAAACTTAGATCAAAGGCAGACCTTGATTATGGATAACTCATATTAGGACATATCTTCATGTGAAACTTCACCTACAATAGTGTTTTGATGACTCTTGAAATATGTCGATACTAGAGTCAAACATATAGACTATGAAGAAGGTGTTGCCATGTATTTAAGTTCAATGAGGTTTCTTCCTAGGTTTGAGAGTTACTTTATATGGTTATTAATGACAAGTCATGAATTTTAATTACAAATTATCATAGCCATTCATCTAATAAAATAACATCTATCTCTAAGTTGTAAAGAGGATGGGAGTAGAGTGTCTATGAAAGAGTCCCATAAAAAAATAGAGGCTTAATAACAATAATTAAAATGTGTAATATTTTATGGTATGAGGAATATTATTCCAAACAAGGTTCACTCCAAGGTCAACCTTAAAATGGTCACACAGAGACAACATTAGCGTCAATTGTATGGGCATGTCCACATACCCTAGATAGGTGAAATTCAAGATACAATTCATTGAAGAAATAAGATTATGAAAGTAACCTATATATTTAAATTATAAATTGATATCTTGAAACCTTCATCAAGATCATGAACTCTAATAAAAGTTTACAAACTCATGAATGTACATAGGCTTGTTTATGGAATCAAGACTATGGGAAGCTAAGAACACCCTTAAAGAGCTAATGAAACAAAGAAAAACGTGAGCAAAAGGTTTAAAATTAATTTGGAGGTCTAAAAGTGATAATTTATGGTGGAATGGATATAAATCACTTCTAATTTATCAACCAACACCTAAAACGGTATTGGAAGAGATAATTGCATTCAAGGAAATGAATAAAGATGATGTTTTGATAGGGTGCATAAGAATGAGATGCATAATAGTGAAGGATGAAGTAAATTACAAGAAGGTTCCTGTAACATCACAAAATCCCTATTGATTCTCTCATTCCAAATTAACAAGGTGAAAAGAAACAAACTTAGTCATGGACCCATGAAGTATGAAAACTCAAGCAACTCACTAGATAGTTTTAGGAAAATGAGTTTTCCAGCCTCTATAGGCATGATCTAGATATGAAACTTGGTAAAATTTATGGATATGAGTATTTTTAAGTTCCTATGTTTTGGAAAGGTCATATTTGATGGAAACATCTATGTTTTTTTCATAGTCATACCTTCATCTATTGACAGTAAAAAATGGAGCTATGAGGACTATTTTGGAGATCTAATAGATATGACACAAGGTTTTAACTTCATGTGAGGTTTTTCAAGGTATATAAAGGTGATTATTAGTCCTCATGTGTCTTTTGAGATTTATAACACTCATAATTCATGTCAATATTCCCTTGAGGAATAGAATATGAAGATATGCCTGGCTACCATTTTTGAAACCTTGCTACCATTTTTGAACTAATTCATGTGTTATTTCACATTGAGGAGAATGAGAATTATGTGGAGAGTATTTTATAGTCATAAAGGAAGTTTTTTAGTTAAGATAATGAACTAACTTATCCTTTTGGCTCTTGAACCATATTTATACCTACATAATCTAGATAGTCAATCTAAGCACCACTTCACTACGTACCTGTATTGATGGTTATTTTTCATGGGAGATCAAGATGATTAGGGTTTTTAGAGGGGTAAGTATACTTTATATATATGGAAAGAGGTTTTCCATTAGGGGTCTGTATGCTATGAATAATTACTAAGAGTTGTAGACCCTTAAAACCCTTACAAAACCCTGAGAGACACCTGATGGAAGAAATATACCTCAAGATGCATTATAATGAAATGTTTGAGCCATGAAATGGTGTTGGTGGTATTATTAAATCTTTTAAGAACCATAATAGTATGATGGTTGGCATGTGTAAGATTCATACTCTATGGACTAGGCTAAAGAAGGATAATTTGAGCTTTAAATCAAGGGAATGAAAGGTGTTTACATCTACAATGAGTTGTATAAGAAATATTGGGCCCTAAAATTCCTTAAAAACCTTGAAAAAACCATATATGGGAGTCTTTATGACAATTTTTATAGGTAGATAGGTCTAGGTGTCAAAAAAAAAATTGTGTGCATGCAGGTAGAGGATGAATGGCTCATTCAAGCCATTGTTATTGCTCTAAATACCTAAGGGGTGTAATTCATGTTATAAATAATGATTAATATCTTTTTAACCCATAATTAGGTCAAAATATTTATAAAACTTGCATACACATGTGTTTGTCTATTAGATTCATTTAACTATGCCACTAGAAAGGGATAATAGAAGACAATATGAGGTTATGAGGATACTTTTAATCTTCATGAATGTCATCATGATGTTTTTTTAAGTATTTATGACTGATATGAGTTTTAGGAGAAATATTATGACTGGTCATTTAGGCCTTAAAACACCAAGCACTACTCAGAAAGCATGTTTCTTCCCTATGAGGTGACTTCACATGGTCACCATGGTACAAAGATTTTGCATGAGAGGATGAAAACTTTGGGAGAGGTAGAGGGTATAGTATACTAGTGTTTTGTGGCATTAATTTATATAGTCAATGTCTAAACTTTATGAATCATCACTAAGAGTCTTGAGCACTCTTAAACCCTCTTAAAACCCTACTAAAGACCCAATTTAGAAGAATTGAAGCACAAGGCATATAAAATATCAAAATCATAACTACCACTTGGATCATCTATAATTCTTAGATAGGTTTATGTACATGGCATATTTTTGTACATATGAAATATGGACCTATCAAAAAATATGGGTTTGAGAGGAAAAAGTGCAAAAAGAGAGGTACAAGATAGTTTAAGAAAGTGTCAATCATTATATATTGAATATTGACACTTTTTATATCTCATAAATTCACCATAGTATCAAAACCATGCCTTTAAGTTCTATGAATTCATTCTAATCAGTTGGTTTATAGGAGTGAAGGACAAGGTAACCTAGTCACCTAGTTTGGCAAGTTTATAGATGTTTCTTTCACAAAATGAAAAATATAATGATTTGAATAATTATCTAAGGCCTAAAAATCACTTATTCATAGGTTTTGAAAGTTTTATGTATGTTTTCAAAGACATCAAATGCAAGTAGTTAGACTACTAGGCCTAATTAGCCTATCAGACCTACTTGGTCAATCAAGTGAAGTTAAGAATGGCATAGGTAAATTGATATATGAGTTAATGAATAGTAATCACATTCATAACTGACCATTTATATATTTATCACACTACATAACTGATCCTTAAGAAGTAATTCCATGCATAACTTGTCTTAGGTGGTAATTCCATGCATTACTTATCTTAAGTGTAAATCCATGCATAATTGACCCTTAAGTGGTAAATTATAGGATTTATTGGAAAAATTAAGGCATACAATTCTTCAATATAATTAATCATTAAACTATATCTTCAAATACCTCATCTCAATGCATAAGTAATCATGCAAGATCACCAAACACGAGGAGATTTTTTGAAGACTATTTGTAACTATTTGTAACTGAAGTAATGTTAGAGTAAATGATAGACCGATGATCTTGTATTATCCTCTATGCAAGTATTTTTTTTCTCTTCTCATTTTTATATATATTGAGGCCTTATGGCTTATTTTTGGGATCTCTCAGGCTGGTTTACAAAAACTATGCTGAAATTGTAATTTACACCTTGAGTTAATAATAAAATATTGTTGCAGTCTTCTTCATTGTTGTTAGTGTGTTTTTCACCATTTATTTAAAGATAATTATGATATTCATCTTATTTTTTATGTCCTATCCTTCAATTAATTCTATGTTATCATCCCATATAGGTCACAGGAAGTGTTAAGAGATAGAATTATGTTTAAGAGAGAATTAATGTGTAATGTCTTTCATAGACCTCCATTACCTTGCCTTGAAATTTTATATATTTTAACTAACCTTCATATAAAATACTCATTTTTAGGATTGTATTAATAAATTATATTTGATAATATATTCCATTTTGATTCACAAGTGTGCTTAAGAACAAGGTTAAGAGAGGATCATTCAAGAGTAGGTGTATCACTATCACTAGTATAGGTTTTCCCTTTATGTTATATTTCTAACTCTTTTCACCCCCAAATAAAAATAGGTTCAATATAAGGATTAAAAATTGATATATTTGATGAGCTAGCCTCATAATCTAGATGTTTGGTTTATTTATAGGTAAACCACAACCTGTAGACAAATCCAATATTAGTCTAGGTCCACAAAAGAGTTGTCTAAAAGTCTTAGAGATGTTGCAAAGGGGTTTTATAGACCTATAGATGATTCAGTGGATTTTATAAGTTTGTCTATGCTAATGTTTTGATATATTTATTTCAAACCCTAAATAACACCTGCACACATAAAACAACTAGCAGATCAAATGTAAAATAAAGGGAAAAACTAGGTTATGGAATATTAAAATCATGCAAGACATAACCCCTATTGTTATAAATGATTCCTACATTAACCCCAATGTTAGGTGTTTCATATCACATGTAATTATTCTTTAGGTAATTTACATAATCAATGTGCACAACATGCTAGAATGACTTTCACTTAGGTATTTATTTGATCAAGCATGCAAGTCTAGGTGTGATAACTAAGTAATATGCAATATGTTAAATTGTACTATTGACTAATTTTATGTATTTATGAGCCAAGATATTAAGTGATATATGTAAAATTACTTTTAAGGATCTTTATATAGAAGGAAATTTGATTTTAATGTAAGACCCTTATTCATTGGATGAAAAGATGTAAAAGAGGGATACAAACATAATAAAAGACTCAAGGAAGGGTTGGGACCCAAAACATGAAATAAAATGAATGTTGGACACTAAAACCAAAAGTGGACACTAGTACCATAGTGATACTATATAGATAATGGAACAAGTGTCTTGATGTCCCAAAATAGAGTAAATACTACGTAAAATAGGCTAGGGGACCCTATGACTAGGAAGGGATGACTAGGACAATTGGAGTGTAACAAATACGTAAGAAAAGACATAATAAATACCAAAATACACAAAATGGCCATGTGAACAAGAGATACATTCATCACTAATACATTCCTATGAAATAATAACAAAAGACATAGTATTTGTGGTTTTTTAACCAAATTAGGATGTGTACAATGTCCTATATCTCACCCACTCAAATAATATAATGAGAATAACATATGTAACATGTAAATTTAAATATTATATAATAGGTATATAAGTGTCATACGTATCAATAGAAAAAGATAAAGGTTTTTATTTTTTTAAATTCTAATATTTTTTCCATTATGTAATTTTTTATAATAATTAATTATATTAAACATTTTATACCCAAAATTTTAACCCTTTTAATAAATTTATATACCTTAATAAATTTTGTTAAATTCTTTGTTTCAATGACTTTTCAATGTTCCTTAAGAATTATCATAAAAAATATAGAAAAAAATAATAAATATAGAGTCATAAAAATCTTCAAAGTGGTAAGTCGAACTCAAACACAAGTTCAAAAGTGTGAAAAAAATAAAAAAAATGTGCAAACTACCTCTACTTCCCCTCACTTTGTATATCATTAGGGAAGTGGAACTCCAATGCAAGTTTGCAATTTTTCAAAAAATTGTAAATGTGCAAATGATCTCCACTTCCCCTCCCTTTATATCATAGTTTGGAACTAGAAATATAACACAAGTTTGAAAGTTTTTAATTACTCTCCAATTTATTGCAATGGAGAAGTTAAACTCCAACATAGATTTGAATGTTTTCAAAAAATTGAAAATGTGAAAATGACCTTCACTTCCCTTCACTTTTTATCTCAGAAGAGAAGTAGAACTCCAACACATGTCTTAAATGTTTTTAAAGTCAAATTTTCACAAAATTTACCATTACCATTTTCTCTAAATTTTTTTAATAAACCCATAAAATATGGAAGACAAAAAAAATCTTGATAAGTTTGAAACTAAGGTCATGCTTATTGATTTATAATTTTTTATCAATAAAACCATTGTGTATATGAGGATACATATAGAATTAATGAGACATGGTATTAGAAATATTTATAAATATAACAATTTAATATGTGTTTAAACAACATTTACCAATAATTTTTAACATCAAAAATGAGTTTCAATAGACATGAAAATGATAACAACCCATCATAATATGTATCCTCATATGTATCAACAACTCATAAAAAATGAAAAATTTAACAACTCATTACCAACATCAAAACTAATCATCCCAGTGGAGTTAATAATATTTAGGTCCTTTCAAATTCCTTTAGATTACATATTCAATTCCCTAAACTTTATAAAATGTAAAGTAATCTCATCCTCTAGTCTAATGATCCTAGTATCCAATTCCTTCATTTTAGTGAAATAAATTCCCTTCTCTTATTCACCCTCTTTGACTAATTGGCCTTGCATCCATTTTTTCTATCCTTTCATAATGGATTTCTCCCCAACATAATCTTGATATTTTTTATAATCCCTCCTAAATGGGGTATGCTTCAACATATCAAACTCAGGGCTAGGCCTAAGCCACTCTATCTCCTTAGGGCTAGTGCTTGCAATTACCTTCCTTTTAATCTTGGAATTTTGTTTGAATATAAAATCTAAGGTGACATTCTACACATTAAAAATTTCCCCCCATTCTTCATAACTCTCCTTAGATTATTTAATTTATTGTTCTTTCTAGATTCCATAATATACTTACCTTTCAATGGTTGTCCCATCTTAATGATTAGATAAATAAGAGCCGAATGAATTATGTCTTTGGTATTATTTAACCAATATGCCACTACTAAACTTTCAAAATAATTAATTATGGTAGGTTGACAATGATTTTACCCATGAAGTGGTTAAGAAGCATGAAATTATGGGAGTAGAGGATTCTATACTTCCCATCCAACATTAGGTATTTCATGATCTGAAGGCATGAAACCAATAAAGGATAAGGAAGATACATCATTAGATATCCGTTATTGGTCTTCTAAGACATATCATCCATCTTAAAAAATCCCGTCATCAACCCACTCTTCCTTCATTTTTATTTTAAATATTTTATTCCTTCATAGGACATCCCAATTACCTTTGTAATTTATTCTCATAAATGATGATTTTCATCCCATGCTTATGGAATTCCTTATCATTACAAGCCATGAATAATTACCTTGAATGAATGGGGTTGTACCTCATGATATTTTAATTAGTTATTAAGCCTCCCTATATACAAAATTCACCAAATGGATGCATTTATCTTGACCTTAGTGTAGGATATGGGCTCAATTTTATCTATCACCTTTCATAGTTCCAAAACCTTCTCTACTTGTCCTCTGATCATAACCTAACCTATATCTCATCTTAATCAATGCATATGACACCAATGTGATGTAAGTATTAATAACACCTAAATAAACATGTGTTGAATTGATTCCCCATGTGGATAAATGCTTAGGGAAATCATAAAACACAACACAATTATAAATAATACTTGTACACATGATTACATGAATCATTACATAACACCCCTTCTCAAGGAATAAAATCAAAAAGTACATAATTATTCAATATTATAATGGCATGGTTGGGGAGGGCCCCTTCCCTGTCCAAATATTAAATCAACGGTTTATAACCCTAAGGTTTTCCATGGCATCATCTTTTGTGAAGTTAATATTATAATAGTTGATTTTTTTTTAATTCCAAAGTGACTTTATTAAAATGATGTAATATTAAAAATATAGTTATAAAAACCTTTTTAAACATGTTAAAGGTTATAAATAAGAAAATAAATTTAATATAAAATGACATTTTGAGACTATTATAAATTTTTTAGAGAGGAAGATATAAATGATATTGTGTTTATTCCAATAAGAAATATAATGTTATTTGTATAAATTTAAGTCTCATTATTTATTTTTGTGGACTTGAAATAATCATAAACACACACACACACACACACACACACACACACACACACACACACACACAATCTTTCTTAATGCTACAATGTTCCATGTTAAATCATCAACATCCATATGAGTTTTTCACCTGAATGTTGAGTAAAATGTGAGTTTAGTTATTTATTCATGTACCCATCTCTCTCATTCTTTCAAAATATTCTCCTTTCACATTTATTTTTATTTTTCATTGAAAAAACCCCAAATATAAATTATTCTTTGCATATTGTAAATATTCATTTCAATAATTTTCCTACTTTTGTAAAGGATACTTCTACATATAATATAAGAGGGACATTTAATCCCCTAAATATTTAAAAAAACCATGATTTTCCCTAGCACAAAATATTTTTACAACCAGTTTTTGGAAGCCATCATTAGGCACGCTTTTGGAAATACTTAAAACCCATAAAACCCACATTTTTATTTGATTGACCATTCTTGGAAATTAAGCACCAATTCTTCAACTAAATACTAATTAGTTGAAGTTTCTCAAGAATATATTTTTACTAATATTTTAGCCTTTACATGAGATTTTATATTGAATGATGTCCCATACCAAATATTTATTGCAATGTTAAAGGAAAGAAAAAAAATGGTTACTCTTATATAAATATCTAGTCCCTTGTTGCTTGAAGAAATTATTACCAAATGGCAGTTAAAGTTTAAATAAGATCCCAAATATCTCCTTTACCCAACCATTTAAAGACCATTAAAATATTCATGAACCTAATAAAGAGAAGATTCACTTGAGCCAAAAATAATAGTGGAGTCTCTAATAAAAATTTTAATCTCAAATAAATGTGCAAATTTAAATTTATCCCTAAAAGAAAGAGAATACTAAATAAACCAAAAAAAATCATCGATCTTTGGAAAATAAAGTCAAGGTAAATTACATGTGCTAAATAGAGATTTATCTCTTCCATTGACTCTTTCTAAGAAAAGCATAAATTTTTAAATCATGAAATCTATCTTTTAGGGTGTGAAAGTGGGGATATTGGCCATAAGATCCCAACTACATTATAAACCTAAAGGTTTTATAATGGACTTCATGAAGTTCACCGAAGATGGAAAGTGACATCCCATTGACACATTTTATCCTTCATTATTGTATGTGGAGTGTTAGGTGTATAAGAATAATATGTGATAGTCAACCTATTTACAGAAATTATGAATAAAGAAGTTACTAAATGGTTCCACTATCTTGCAACGGTTTTGTTACCAACTATTATAATATGAAAAATAAGTTCAAAATAGAGTTAATATTTCAAAAGATGAACATATACTCTTATCTTAACTCAAACAAATGAAAAAGGAAGCCAATGAACTAATGAGGTAATTTTTGTCTAAATTTGATAAAATCGTAAATAAATTTCCTCAAACATCCAAGACAACATTGTATATATAAAAATAATTTTTCGTTAATATATAAACAATCATTGTGAGTTTATTATTGCATATAAATCATCCGTAATATTTATAACTCACTCGATCATATGCCATAGAAATTGAAGGTGACCTAGTAATGTATAGAAAGTTAAAGAAATATTCTAATAGAAAAAATATTAAACTTATCCTAACCCACTCATGAAAAAAATGTCTAATAATATTACAACTCAAAATAGAAAAGAAAATCAAGATCCATTTCACTAGTGTGTACCATGAAGTCATTTTTATACATATAAAAAAATACCCTCATCTCCTAGTACCTCAGTTAGGGATTGAAATTAAAACATTGACAAAACTCTATTATAAAATCATTTATTCACATTTAAAGAAATAATTAAACATGATAGATCTAATTATGTAGAGATTATAAGAGTAATGCAAATGTGTAGTATCACATAAATAACAAAAGAGGATTATTTAGGCATATTTGAACTTGTAATTAGGTAACCTAATGTTATTGTATAGTGGGATACCTAGAATATATATTTGATTTTGATGAACATTATGACATGTTGGAATAAATGAAAAACCACACATATGATATATTCACTAGATAATTGAATAAAAAATAAGAGGCATAAAAGGATAAATAAGTAGATAAAGGAAAGTAAGTTGAATACCCAAAGTAAAATAAGAAGTTGAGTGGAATACATTCTTAAGTAATGACTGGGTTTTGGATGGGTTTGTGTTGTTTTTTCCTTGGGGGAAAAATCATTAAAATAATACCTTTGCCATTGGGAAGAGGTATTTTGGTAATTATTTTGAATTGGGAGGTTTTTATGGGACTGGTTGGGAGATATATGCTATTTTAGAGAGAAATTTAGGTGATGGAGGAGGGATGTAAATTTTTTATTCCTTTGTGTGAGGTGGCCAAAGAGGAAATTTTTTTAAGGTTATGAGTGTATTGGGAGTTACACTCATTTTCTTCCTCCTACTCCCTAGATTTGTGTTGTTCCTTTAGCCTTACTAGTAGTCTCTTTATTTTGGTCTCCTCTAATGATTCTTAAAATGGTGCTAATTTTTGGATTATAATAGGAATTCTTATGCTACAACTTATAATGGTTTATGTCATATGAGGCACCTATAATCCTAAGCCTACATCAAGTTTCAATCCCTATTATAGGAATCTACCCAAATTATTTCTCTCACAAAGAATACAACTAATCAACTTTATCTTACTACTCTTCTCCCTCTTGGTTCTTATTTTTATTTTCTTAAATGATCTTATTTATTCCTACATATAGTTAGTTTGTTTTAGAATATATTTTTCTAATTTTTAATAATTTATGATAACAAAATAATAGAATATAAATTATCTAAAAAACATAAAAACTATATAATATTAATAAATAATCATAATACTTAACACCTAACCCTAACAATGGTTCTAAAAACATAGGTGAAATACATTTACTTATCAATCCAAGAAGGTATGTTTTGAATAGGATTCTAATATCAGAGATGTTACCAGTTATAGATAAAATGAATGTAAAGGTTGAGATCACATGAGATGAAGCTTTTGAAAACTAAAATTTCTTTAAAGTAAAATAAAATAACTCTAAGATAATATTGCAAGAGATAAAAATTGAGTGGAGCAAAACCCAATCTTTCATTAAGGTGAAAATTTCTCAAATGAGATGAATACATATAAGAAAGAAAATAACTAAATCATTCACAAAATGTGGTTGATGGGATCAAGAATAGATGAGTGACTCCGATACCCTTAATATCTAGTCAAGACAGTTGTTTCCTACTCATCCAATCAACTTGTACACATAAGCAAGCTTCTTCAATAAATTATGAAAACTTCAAGTGAGGTAAAAAACCCCATAACAAATAAATATGGGGAAAAATAAAATCCCCACACTAACACCCCATATGCATAAATTAAGTGGGAAGTGTGAAAAAAATAGGTCCTAGAAACTAGACCTGATGAGGTACCAATGTACAAACCAATCTCTAATAAAGTAGAGAAAAGGATAAAACCCATAGGAAACACCCCCCACCCCCAAAAAGAAAAAGAAAATTGAGACATAGAATAAGAGAAGAGGTGATAAGGGCCCCCTAAAGATGATGTTGATGATGATGTATAATTCACCCTAATAAGAGCTCATAGATGAATGAAATTTCTATTAGTGAAGGATTTGGTAAATATATCTGCAACATACTTTAAAGACTAGAAAAATCTCATTTCAATGACCTAAGCATGAATAATATCCTAGATAAAATGAATGTGAATCTCAATATGTTTGGTTTACTAGTGTTAAAGTAGATTCCTACATATTTGTATAATAATTGGGTTATCATAATATATGATGGTGGTCTACCTAAATAGAATGCTAAACTCAGGTGGAATCCACTAAAACTAAATAACCTCAGTAGTTGCATCAATATCTCCCTTGTACTCTTCCTTTGTAGATGATATAGGAATATCATTTTTATTCTTTCTATACCAGATAATATGACCAAAACCTAAAGAAATATTATAACCTAAAGTGGACTTGCAATTCTAAGTATTGCTTGCCCAATGTAAATCTATAAAACTAAACAAGTCAACCTCTATGTTAAACCTATAAGGAATGTCAAACCTATAAGAGAATTTAATGTAGTGTATAATCCTTTTATCTAATTTATAGTATATCTCATGGTTTTCCAACATAAATATCAAGACAAATCCCATTTCACATGAAATATCAAACTATTATGAGTCAGATAAATAATTCTACTAACAAGTTACCAATATCAAGTGGCATCAGCCAAAGCAGTATAACAGTCAACCTCAAGCTTGAGTCTTAATAAAAAGGGAGTCAGAGATAGATTACAACCATGTGAAACTAATCCAAAATATCAAGAGCATACTTGGACTATGCAAGTAAAATCCCTGAATTGGACTATGAAATCTTGATGCTGAGAAAGTAATGCAAAAGATTTAAATCTATCATGTCAAATTTATCCTATATAACTATCTACACTATTATAATATATGATTAAAAACTCTCATTGATCAAAATATCATCAACATAAATGACTAAAATCATTAAATAATCATCTTTCAACAAGAAGAATACATTGGGGTCTGAATGACACCTAGTGAAACCTAAAGGATGAAGGAATCAATCTTTGTTTACCAAGCTCAAGGGTCTATTTAAGGACATAGATGGTTTTCATAAGTTTTTAAACTAAGGATAAATATTAAAAGAACCTAGGTAGATGCTCTATTTAGATCTCATCTTCAAGGTCTCTGAAGAAAAGCACACTTCACATTTATTTGGTGCACATCTCAACCATGTGTTGCATCTATATCTAGTGTGAGTTTGTCTAATTGAAGTCATATTTACAATAGGTGAAAATGTCTCTAAGTAGTTATGTTAGATACCTATGAAAAACCTTTGGTGACTAATCATGCCTTGTACTTATTGACTAACCCATACACTATAAACTTGGTCCAATATATCCACCTACATCAAACCATATTCCTTCCCTTAGGAGTTGAATTCAAATCCCAAGTTTGATTTTTGATTAAAAAGAATATTCTTCTTGCATATCCCTATCTGAATAATATATTATTGAATCCTCTTTGAATATCTATGGATCTAAAATTGAAGCAAAGAAAGCATGTGGACCACTCTAATAATCTACTTGAATACATCTATCATCTATTGGATCCCCTACGTAAGTGCCTACACTTTGAAGTGTCTATCTAGCCCAAAGGGTCCCATAAGTGTGTGAGTCATGTGATAACTCAACCTATAAAATATGACTATAGGTGGATGTACAAGACTTACCATCACTACCTTCATTGTCATAAATAGAATAAGAAGACCCTAGCTTAGGAACCTTCTCCCAATGATCTGAGTCAGAAGAAGAATCATCAATTCTACATGAATTCAATGAAAGAGAATAAGTATTAAGTGTTGAGTCTTTAAAACTCTCTTGAAAGTGAAAAATTCTCTCTATGAACAACTCATGTGTGGCTAGATGTATAAATTGGTATCCCTTGACACCATCTAAATAACCTATAAATATACAAGGTTTGGACTAAGGTTCCATAGATTTGTGTATCTTATTTGATATATGTAACATAACTAGAGACCCAAAAACCCTAAAGTGCTTAACTTTATGTTTCTTTCCATGCCAAGCTTCAAAGGGTGCTATGTCTTTCAAAACTTAATGAGGAACCCTATTATAAATATAAATAGCATAATTAATGGCTTTAGCCCAATAATTAGGTGCCAAAGACTTAGAGTGAATCATATAAATATCCATATATTTCAAGGATTTGTTATTATGTTCTAAAACTCTATTTTTTGAGTGAATCCTAATAGAAATATCATAATAGAGTGACTATTTACTAAAAATCAATCCCCTCTATGGTGAAAACTTTCTCAAATATATTGCTAACATTTTCCCCTCTATTATCAATTTGAAGAACCTTGATGGATTTATCAGATTATTTGTCAGCCAATGCTTTGAAGTCTTGAAAATATTCAAACACTTTAGACTTTTTATGAAGGAAATAGACACATGTATAATGTAGACACCTAAAATTAGCCCATAATATCTTCATACCCAACTTTGGAATAATTATTACCACTCATCAAACATTTAACCTAATAATTTCTATTAGTCTTAAATTTTTCTTCATAACCTTGTATTAAATCAATTTGGCTTATTAAATCAATTAAACAAGGCAAATACACATAGTGAATCAATCAAAATCAAACAAATGACCAAATTCATAAAAATAATTAATTAACTTGCACATCTTAATCAAAATCAACTAAAAAGTTAAATTAATTTCAAATCCTAATTAAGTTCACCTATAAGCTAATAAATCAATTAAATCAATTACTAAAAAGGAAATTCAAGAGCATCTTAGAACATCCTAGAACATAGTCATTACCTTTGTGAGTTGTCACTTATAGAAAATATCTAAAAGAATATCCTAAGAATATGTCAAACTCAACCAAAATTAATAAACTCAACTATGGTTGTGAGTTATCACTTTTGAAAAATATCTAAAAGAATATTCTATAAATATGCTAAACTCAACCATGGTCAGTTTTAACCCATTCTAAAGGATTTGAAAGCCTATAAAATCAAGCCTAAAGATTTTCATTTAGGGAGCTCAATGAAAATAGAGTTATAATGTAGGAATAGATTCATGAAGCTAAAAGCCTAGTGTTATAATATTGAAATTGAGCCAAGCTATATAAATTAAGCCAAGCATTAAATAATGGTGCATAGAAGAGATGATGTTATCCATATGTCATTGATGAAGACTTCTTATGCATAATCTAAGCAATCCAAATGAGGAAATCATTTAGAGCTCTTAAGTAAGGTAAAGGTTATTATTATTAGCATTTTAATTGGATTTTCAATTGTTATTTTTTCATAAAACTCCTCCTAAGATCTAGGATTAGATATGTTAGTATGTTAGTGTGTTGATTTCATATTTTTATGGACTAACACTTGATCTAACCTCCTTTCTTGTCAAATTCCTTGATCAGAAATGTCATGCTTAGTGGAACATGATTGTGCACCGCACATCTTTAAACAAAACTAGATGTTAAAATAGCTCTAATTTTAAATCTATTTTTTGTTTTTTTTTAATTTTTTATCGGATATTCTTACTAGTTTTATCTTAGTTCTCTCAAAATATCATTAAAATATGATGTGTATTTTAAAATTTATGACTCTTTTAATGACTATCACTTTTTATTTATTAATTTTTTGGTAGAAATGGTTTGTATAGAGATGATAACTTTTTTTAATTCACTAGTTTAACTTAAATTTTTTCAAATTGTTGCACCCTAGAAATATAAATAACCTTCAAAATTTTCATGACAAATGGATATATAGTTTAGAATTTATGACTATATTACTGACTACATTTTTTTATTATTTATGTGTTTGCTTTTATTGTTTTTAACCTTCTAACTTGTTGTTTGCATGTTTCGTAGGTTTATTTTATTTTTTTAGTTTTTTATTGAGATTTTTTCTAACCTTTGCCTAACCTAACATGTTTGTTTTTTTGGGGTTTTGTCTTTGGGTTGATAGATTTTACCCTTCAAAATTGCTTGTCTTATTTGATAAAAAAGCTTCAAGGCTAAATGAAGTTATGACCTTTTCTTTGCAGAACCTATTTGAAGAAAACCATTTCAGTCTAAATTAGTCTTTTCACACTTCATTTGCGTGTCTAAAATGAACTATGAATCCTTCATTTTGGTGTTTAAATAAACTTTTTAGGGTGTTTTATTGGTTATGTTTTTGTGGTTTCTTTCAAAGTTCACAACTTAAAGATAAGGGGCTAAAATAACACCACCACGCATTTCATTTAGTGATATAAAATTGAATACATTTCAATGTTTCTGTAAGTTGTTTTCATTATTTGTTTATTCTAAACTTATTTGAGTATATAGGGATTTGTGCATTAATGCTCTCCCATTTGTCTACTTTAGGGAACTTTTGGGATCAAAGGCACCAACTTCTTCTTGGGTGGTTTATGATTATTTTTATTTGCACATATTAAAGCTAAGGGGATAGTAAATAATCTAATCAAACACTTTCAATTTGGTAAAATAAAATTAACCTCACTTCCATTATTTACAAACTTTCTTGTTAATTGTATGTTTTAGAAAAAAGAGACATGCATATATGTTGTCCCATTCATCCCCTTTAGGGCACTTTTAGGATTAAAATCACCATCTCATCACACTTTGATCCTAGTTTAAAGCATGGAAATAATGTCATTTAAAGCCCTCCCTAAAAACTTACAATAGTATTAGGTGATCTTGACGAGACCATAAAGACTTTCTATTATGTCATTTATTTCATGTATCTTGGATTTTGAGGGGGAATTCATTAGCTCCAATGATTTTTTTAAGGAAGCTTTAACCTAAGGTTTCATCTTTTAGCATCAAATTCATCACCCCCACTAGGATCAGAGGTTTAAGTGGTTAAACCATATTTTAGAGTTGCAGTTAAGCACTAGGATGTATCTACATATTGGACATTACACTACACTAAGAAAGTGATGGATGTAGTACTTGTAAAAAGGGAAAGACTTTTTTGTAACAAGCCTTATGCCATGAACACCCAATTAAAGTGTACTTATTTTGCATCATTTGGCATGAAAGTCCTTATGTAATTGATTTATCTATAAATGTTCAAAAAATAATTAGTTTAGTCAACCCCACATTGTCATACCCTTGTTAGAATTTGGATGATTATACTTAGTGTATTTTGGTCATTTTTATTTGGTGTGTTAGACTAAAACTTGTATTTTTAAAACCACATCATTTAATGAGTTATAAGTCCACATCACTCCACTATTTGAGGAGGTATTATGCCATATGTATGACACTTCTATTTAACTTAGTCAAACATTCTCTTTTTGTATCACAATATTAGGAGTATAACTTGATTGAGGAGGGCACCATTACGTTAGCCAAATCAATTCAAAATCTTGTGCCTTTGATTTTTAAAACATATACCATTTGTCACATCATCTTTCAAGTGTGATAACATCGTTAGGCTACCCATTTTATTTCAAAAGAGTTGTCTTGTTTCATCTTGCATTTCCATTATCATTTGTTTGAAACTAATCACTTGAGCCTTATTGAATCTTGGATTACCATGGTCACATTATTCAAATATTTCTAGCTCTTTATCATCAAATTCATAATTTATCCTTAGTTGAGTCCTTGATTAACTATTACAAGTTCAATTTCAAATATTGGTTGATTTCAGTTTAGAACTCAATTAATGGGGTTGATACCTAGATCTTTCCCTTTTGGATTATGTAATTTGGGTTAATTCATCACTCAAATTTAGAAAATTATATTGTTTTGTGATTTTATTTTCATCAAATTAGTTTATCTTCAAACATCTCTCATTTGGCATCTTATACCAATTAGATCATGTTTTATGCCTAGAGTTACGTACCTTATAGATGTTAAACTATTCCAAGTTTTTTATAATAATCAATCATCCTTTGTAAGTTGAGATTTTTCCACCATTTGGCCATTAGTCCTCACATATCCTATTTGAGCCTAGCTTTTGACTTTGCATTTGGACAAAAGACTTGGAAACTTTTCCATTTAGTAGCTTAGAGCTACTTGGAACATGTTTTGACATTAAAGTTTAGTAGTTTGATTCTTAGGTCATTTTGTGTGAGCTTTACATGTATCATACTTAGCATTTGTCATTTTATTCTACATTATTTTTATCAAGCTTTTGCATAGATGTTTTGGAGATTCAGCTCCACCTTTGACCAAGCTAGATTACATTTGAACCCTTTGTCTTCCCAAAAGGCACATCTTTTATACAGTTTATAGAACTCTAATCCAATCTCTTATTGTGAAATATTTGTCATTTAAATTAAACATGGCTCACTATACATGTAGTGGAACTATGTAAAATTTTGGTTATGGAAATCCTTTCACATAAGGGGACTTTGTGGAAAAACCTAATGAAAACAATAGCATTTAGGAAATAGATTATTATCCACCCTAAAACATTCAACCAAGGGGATAAAATTAATATATTTTGGTTAACTATTTGGTTAGTACACCTCCATATATAGAGCAAGTTCAAAAGATAATGACCTAATACTTATCTAGCATACCATCAGTTGTAGAAGGTACTCAACAATAACATTATCACATCATAACATCATAAACATATGATCCTAATAGAAGCATAGAGGTAGATTATGAAAACTTATAAAATTTATAAAGAGAACCTTCCAACATGTTCTAAAATTAGACTCATGAATAGTTCCCTTCTAGTAATAATGATGCCTTTGTAACAATACCTTATCAAGACCCCCATGTGCTTATCCCATATAGAGGTCCCATGGATGAAAACTTTGATCAAATGCATCAAGCATACCAAACATATATCAATTTATCATGTAACTTCACTAATATGGCCTTGTTAAATGCACCTCTTATTAATCTGTCTCCTCAAACAGAAGTTTTAATAGAGTTTATAAGTCAAGAAAATCAGGGTTTAGACCCATTTATGTAAAATACTTCAATAGAAACCATGTTCAATAAAATTATTATAGATAAAATATCTTTAGTTTCTATGTAAGAACTGAGTGAAACATAGGGGATAATGTGCAAGCAATGTCTAATTTAAACCAAAGTGGTGTTGGCACACAAATAATCAATCAAAAACAAAATGTGCCTTTAGCTAGCACTTTTATTGGTTTTCAAAATCAAGGAGTAGGAGTTTCTATGTTCTAACCTCAACCAACTACTGCTAATCCTTACCCAATTATTTCTTCAAGAACACAACTAATAAGATAAAGTAGCCAGCTAACAAGTAGTGTCACACGATAACAAAACATGTCAAATCCTACTCTTCTGCAAAATGTGATGAGTAGTATTCTACAATACTAGGCATAATCAAGTATCCCAACATAATAGAGGCTGAACACATTACCACCTCAATAGGGAAAAACCAATGTTCCACCTCACTAGGTAGTAGTGAACATACCTCTTCCTTCACAAGCCAATATACAAATCCAAAATCAAATGATTTATAATCAAAAACATTTTCATATTGTTTAGTGATAGGTACCAAATCTCCAACATGCATCCACTTATCAACAATTATTCATGTGACAAAGAGGTTCCAATGTTTCTCAATTACCTTTTAGGTAGTAATTGCCTTTTGTGTAGAACCTACCATAGGTTCAGAGATAGGGTCTTGGATCATAAGTTCATACTGAATAATAAGGTTTGAATAGTTGATAATAAGTTCTTATTCAACCACAATAGGCATAATATAATTATATCCCTCCATCCCAGCCTCAATATCCACAAAGCCAATCATAAATATCCATCCCCAACTAGTGTTGCATTGCCATAGGTATAATTTCAATAATGACACCCTAATCTATGCATGCACATTATTAAACCATTCCCCAACCAATCCAACCTACCCCACAAAATCCTTCCATCATTTCCCAATTCAATTAATAGACTTTTGACTACCCAACCATCAACCCAGGCCAATATTCTAACAAGTTTCCGTAAGCAAGAATTACACCAAATGAAGGATGTAATTTCCACCATCCAATACAGTAAATAGGTTAAAAATTTTAAATTGGATGATGTGTGTTCATATCCTTTTAACATAGAATACTTATATATTTCATTTCCTCCAAGATATGAGCCACCCAAGTTTGACAAGTACAAGGGGAAAGGTGATCCCAAATCACATCTAACAGAGTTCTTTATTGCATGTCAGCTAGTGTCATATAGTGACATTAATATATTATTGTTATTTGTAAGGAGTTTAGCTATATAAGCCTTGGAATGGTTATTGAAACTACCAAAGAACCTAGTTTCTAACTTTAACAATCTATCAGACAAGTTTGTGCAACACTTCTCACATAATCTTGAGGATGAGATTTCACTAGTTGACTTAATGCAAGAAAATAAAAAATTAGGTTAAATATTCACAAGTTATATATAGTGATGGAGATCCATTGAAAACCACTTTACCTATAGTCTACCAGACAAGCAATTAGTATCTATGTTTACAAAAAATCTACATAGTGAAATATTCTACTATCTGGAGTTGTAGTATGCACACACATTCAAAATGATCGTTGAATGAGGTTTAGTGATTTAAATATCCTTTATTAACAAAGGTATCATAAAACTAAACTCAACCAATCAGATCAATAATCAGAAAAAAAAATCCAAACCAAGCACAAGTTTCACAACTAGTACAGGCCAATAATAATGATAGGCTAAAGCAATTTAACTGCAATAAGAATGTTATTAGGAATGGAGTAATAGATTCATGCCATGTCCAAATGTTGAAAACACTATATACTCAACCAATTACACCTTTCCACCTTATTCCTACCTAACAACCTCTTCAAAAGATACAACATGCACAACCTAGGCTAGTGTAGCAAATGCAACAATTGTAGCAGCATTTGACTTTACAAAACCCACCTCCAATAAGGATAAACCCACCTAATCATCATCCCTTTCACAAATTTTGAGAACCCATCAAAGGAATATTTTAAAATCTCATAGCATCTAATCTAATTAGATACCCTATTCTAAAATATCAATATCATGTGGGTACAAACATGCCAAACTGGTAAAAACTAGAACAATTATACAAGTTTCATATGGTTAAAGCCCATAATTTAAAACATTATGTGTAAATCAAACATGTCATTCAAAATATGTTAGATAATGGTAAGATCAAATTGGATAATGGAGCTTCCACATCCAATTAGAACTGTGGCATCTATTAGAACCCATTTCCTCAACATAGTAATTAGTGAGTGGAATAAAAATAACATCAATAATAAATGCCAAATCAATCAAATCAATAGTAGAACCAACAAATCAAAAATAATGGATAGAAATAAGGATAAAATAGTGGCCATAACTAACAAACCTACCATGTCCTTGCACATGACTATAACTCAGTTGTAGGTTATATCTTTAGAGGTAGCATTAACACCATTTCCATCAATCCTAGACCAAATTTTAACTAGACAAGACCATTACTAGTCATACAAAACCAATCCAATCATTTTGCTAACCCTTTTTTGATATAGGACTACACATAAGTGAACTAACAAGTAGGGATTACCACATTAGGAACTTATAATGCTAACTCATCATTCACCCATGACCACACTCAAGTGCACTATGACTGAGACTTATCTTATCTAGCCCCCCTTCACCATCCTTTATTAGCAACAATAATCTTTCATCTAATCCTAATTGTGTAATAAAAACTTGGTAGTCTAAAATTACCATACTAGGCCCAAAACTACCTTCCACTTCATCCATCATCCAAGCCACCATTTAGCCTCAGAATAATTCATTTAATATTATTCAAGAAAAACCATTTGATATAGTGAAATAATTACAAAATATGGTAGCACAAATATCCATTTTAGATTTTTTGTGCACATTAACAATCTATAAGAAAATCATGAATGAATACCTTAGCCAATCCACTATTTTTGATGACATATCCCCTAACCAATTTTAAGCTTTGGTTGGACACCTAGTTCCAACCCAACAAGTCACATTTAATTAAAGTGATATGTCACCTCTTGGCCCACTGCATAACAATCTATTATACATTGAAGTATATATAATGTGGCATAAATTAAAACATGTCCTTATAGATAATGGCTCAAGTCTAAACATAGTTTCTCTCAAGCTCATCAAGATTTTTAGGTACTAAATGACAAATATCCAAGAAGAAATGATCACCTTTAAAGCGTATGATAATCAAGAGCATGAATCATAGGGCACCATTATCTTGCCAATTATCGTTGGTCCTTTGACTGATGATATCCTTTTCCATGTGTTGGATCTTCATTTTTCATATAATATGCTTTTGGGTAGGCCTTGTTTACATGATATTCATGCAATCCCTTCAATATTTCACCAATGTATGAAGTTCTCCCATTCAGGGATGGAGGTTAATATTCCAAGATGTTTACATTTATATGAGTATTATAAAGATCTAAAGGCTGAGTTCCAAAGTTACAACTATCATTTTAGCATGAATCCACCTAATAATTAGGATAAGGGGAAGTCAATACTCCTTGAATTGCCAAAGGACAACTACATTGATCTTAATACCCTTGATTCTCTTACTCACATACCACCTCCTAAAGTATCCAATAATTTTACTATCTCAAATAATGGCCTAGGAGAGTACTTTACTCATGATACCTTTCACATTTCAAAGCTTCCTCAGAACCTAAAATCCTTTGGAAGACCTAAAGCTATGCCATACATGCATTGACAAAGAAAGGCCAAAGGCCACATTCATGATCTATAACTAGTCATTTTCATACCATTTTCTAGCCTAAAACAAGACCCTCTCAAAGGAGATGAGTCATGGTTGTATAATGATAATTTTTCAAATTGTTAAAAGAACCCCAATTATCCCATTCCCAATCCCATCATATAAAATCAAGATTATGAAGGAAGGGGCCTCAAGCCAAATATATAGGAACATTAGAACCTATTTATATGACCAAGTATTAAAGACCCAATCGACATGGATATAAACTACCTAGGGGTGACTCCATATACCTTACTCATGTTCTATCACCATCGACTAGTGATGAGGATGCTGATAATGAAGCAAATTTTGATCATAGCTTATTTGATGACTTAGCCTAGACCAACCTATTTGATAATCACACATTTTCACCCTTCACCTAATAGTTCATAATAATCCCTTACCATTATATTATCCCAAACTAATAGACTACGACCAACAAGAAACACACATACCAATTGATGAGTTTCAAAATGATGAAACATTCTATGATTTTCTAGGCCTTAGGGATAATGTTTCATTGAGAGATCATAAATCAAGATTATTAATCAAATTAGATCCTAAAGCCTATTTTGGAGAATGATTGAAAACCATTATCCAAAATCAAATAAATAAAACATTGAGGTCTCAAAGTGAAAACCTATTTGAGGCACCACTAGATAGGGGTATTAAGCCTTTTTCATGTATAGACTAGGAGACCACCAATGATGGAATTGTCTACAGGTCTAAGTTTAGTACTGAAGAGCATCATGATTTTGAGCAAATCATATAATAAACTCATAATGATGAAGTTCACTATGGATCTGAGTTTAACCTTGAAGAGAAATAGGCTTTTGATCAAATAATTCAAGAAGATACTAATAAAAAACAAGATAATGGGTCCAAATTCAATCTTGAAAGGTAAGAAGCCTTTGTTAAATTCATATAGGTATTTCCAACTATCTTTGTTACATAGCCTAATCTCCCATTAGGATATCTTGATTCATCATGTCTTGGAGAGCTTATCGAAGAACCAATCCTAACAAAGGAATCTAATGTTTTCAATTAGTTTAAATCATTACCAACTATCCTTGATGATGGCTCAAATATTTTAGTCAAAGATATGACAAAGGTTAACATCAGGTTCCTAAATGACCCAAAGTGGATCAAACTGGGTGCATCCCTTACTGAGAAGGAGTGTGAAGCCTATTAGCCCTTCTAAGAAAGTTTATAGATATATTTGCTTGGGCATATTCTAGCATGTGTAGTTTGGACCCCACCTTGGTTGTACACCACCTTGTGGTAAATCCTAATGCTAAACTAGTAAAACAAAAGTTGCACAAGAAGCATCCTTACATTACTATATTAGTGAATAAATAGTTGGAAAAAATATTATAAGCATGATGTATTAGACTAATTGACTAATCTAAATATATTTCTAATGTAGTATCTTTCAGTAAAAAACTAGAGGTAATTATAATCTATACTAATTCCCATGACATTAACAAAGCATGCCCTAAAGATGAATTTTTACTTCCTAACATTGACATGATAGTTGAATCCATAGCAGGTTATGAAATGCTTTCACTAATGGATGGCTTCTCAAGTTACAATTAAATCAAAATAACACTAAAAGACAAGCACAAAATAATGGGGAACATTTTATTATCAGGTCATGTTGTTTGGCCTTAAGAATGTAGGTACCACTTATCAAAGAGCTATGATAGTCATATTTCATGACATGATGCATGACACTATCAAAGACAACATCGATGACATACTAGGTAAATCTAAAACCAGGTTTGACCATCCAACAACATTAAAGAAGATATTTGAGTAACTCTGTGAATACAAAGTCAAGTTCAACCCTAGGAAGTGTGTGTTTGGAGTTACATTAAGCAAATTATTGGGCTTCATCATGTCTCATAGGGGACTTAAAGTTGATATAGTTAAATTAAGAGCCATAATAGAGATGATGCCACTGACCAATCTGAATCAACTCTATAAATTATAAGGCAAGATCCAATCCATCTAATGCTTCATATCTCAATTATCATATAAGTTTCATCTATTTACACACCTACTAAAGAAAGATGTCATATTTCATTGGGATAATGATTATCAAAAGGTTTTTTAGTAGTTGAAGGACTATCTCATGAATCCCCTAATTATATTACCTCTAACACTAAGGAAACCATTCTTGTTATATCTTTATACTAATAAGAATTCCTTGGGGGCACTTTGAGCTCAACATGATGACAAGGGAAAAGAGCACATAGTATACTATTTAAGTCATACACTAGTTACGTATGAGCACAACTATATGACCATAAAAAAAGCTTGTCTTGCTATAGATTTTGTAGTTCAAAAACTATTCCACTACATGTTGAACAATAATACCATGGTTGTTTCTAAATTAGATCTGCTTAAGTATCTACTATCAAAAATAGATTTACAAGGCTATATGGACAAATTAATCATAGTACTTAGTGAGTCTGAGATAGATTATGTAAACTAGAAAGTAATTAAGGGGCAAGTTCTCATAGATCAGCTTGTTGAAGAACCTCTTAAAGACACAAAGCCATTAACAGTCCAATTTCTTGATGAATCCATTATGACCATCATTGAAACACCTATTAAATAGAAGCTTTGGAAGTTTTATTTTGAAGGATAATTCACTGGACATAGATTAGGGGTAGGAATTTTATTCATAACGCCTTAGGGGCTTCTAATCCTTAAGTCATTTAGAATCAAATTTCCATGTACCAATAACATGGTTAAATATGAATCACTCATCACAAGGCTTTGAGAGGTGATAAAATGGAGCATATGTCATTTAATAGTTTATGGTGATTCTCAGTTAATCATCAATTAAGCTATATACCACTTCCAAACTAAAGATGATAAGTTGGTTCCATATAAGGCAATTGTTGACACTCAATCAATAGATTACAAACATTCAATTTGAACATATACCAAGAACAAGTAATATAATATTATATGTCATGGATACCATTAGATCATTGATTTGTCATGCAGACATAGCTAGTGAGTATAATTTTTTTGTAGAAAATCTAATAGCACCAACTCATGAACCTTCAACTATTGTAATAATATGTGATATTATTGGTCCCAACTCTAGTTGATACTCAAACCTATATGCCTATTTACATGATCAAAGCCTCCCACCAAACTTATCCTAGAAACAAACCAAGTATTTCATCCATAATGCCCAATATTATACCCTACTTGGATCAACCTTATACTTGCATAGTTTTTATGGAACTCTACTTCATTGTTTACCTTCAATAGAATCTATAATAGCATTATAAGAATTTAATTAAGGAGTATGTGGATTCCACACCAATGGGGTAGTCCTATAGAAAAATCTCTTGTGTATTGGTTACTATTGGGCAATAATGGATGCAAATGTAGTTGAATATGTCAAGAAATGTGACAAGTGTTAACAACATGCTAATTTGATTCATGCACCTACCAGGACCTTAAAACCAATGTTCACACCATGGAAATTTTCTCCATGGGTCCTTGACCTCATTTCAAGGGTAAACTCCACCTCATCAGATGGCCATAAATACATTCTCACCACCATTGAATATTTCACTAAATGGTTAAAGCTATACCCCTCAGTTACGTGACTAGAAAAAAAATCCAAATTCATCTTTAACCAACTCATATACTACTACAATATCCCTTTTGACATTATATCTTATAATGGAGGATCATTTAAGTACAAGGATGTCAAAAATCTATGTGATAAATACAAGATCACATAACACTTTTTAATGGTGTATTATCCTCAAGGTAATAGCTAGGTTAAAGCATAAAAAAAAACCATTGTCAAGATTGTCAATGATGTCAGTCATGATTGGCACCTTCAAATATTCTATGCCCTTTGGGCATACCATACCAATCATCACACACCTATAGGATCCACTCCATACTCACTTGTTTATGGCATTGAAGCCATAATTCCCATTGAGGTTGAGTTCCCTTAATTATGCATATATTTCAATCATGTTCTTGATGATAATGAGTATTGAGTAGCTTGCCTACAAAATCTAGATTTACTTGATGAGAAGCACATGAACACTATGAACAATTTGTAGGCCTATCAAAACTGACTTTAGGGTTAATACAATTAGCATGTAAAACATAAAACATTTTAACTTGGTGATCTTGTCCTAAAAGAGAACCAAAAGAATACCATGACTAAAAAGAAGCATAAAGGAAAGTTCAAACCCAATTGAGTGGGTCCTTTCATCATCACTAAAGACTATGTCACTAGAGCATATAGGCTCACCACACTAAATGGCAATAAACTTGATGAGCCAATGAACATTATCCACCTCAAGTGGTACTATGCTTGAGAAACTTGATCTATTAACTATAAGGGTCATTTCAAGTTATACCATATTATCAATATCTTTCTTTATACCATTATCAGACTATTTATTCTACCATCATCTCATTTTGAAATTCCAACTAGACTGTCTAACTATTCCATTCCTACTTGACTAAACATGTTTTAAATCCTATCAACCTAGCCCATTTAACCTTGGTTTCATGTTTTTATCATATAGAATCATATCAGTTTTAGCATTTATTTCCAACATTTTAGACATAGGTAGTATTTTGGAGTAATATGATAGAAGTTTTGGTAGTTGCATCCTTCATTTATTATTCCCTTCTTATCAAGTTTATTTATGTGAGCTTGATTATATCACCTACTAGGGTAAATCAATGTTCATCAGTATTTATACTAATTATATTGCCTACTGGGGTAAATTGGTATAATTGATTTATCAATTGTATCCTAGTTATAACTGCCTATGGGAAAACTAGGGGTAACATTTGTTTATTGTGCCTTGACATATCACCTAGCCATTCCTATGCCATCATACCAATTTTGCCTATTTTATTTGAATTAGATGCTACACTAGTCATATTGCTCCATTATGAGGTGAACTACTATGAAATAAATCCATTTTAGGACTATGTGGTTTATTTTTAATTCACATTGAGGTTAGCTCAGTTCCATTTTAGCCACTCTCTCATCATTTTATGAAAATCATTTTAGGTTATAATGCTCTCACCATTTTGTGAGAAATTTTAGCCATACTCTCACCATTTTATGAGCATCATTTCAAGTTATAATGCTCTCTCTATTTTGTGAGTAACTTTAGCCATGCTCTCACCATTTTATGAGCATCATTTCAATTTCTTATGCTCTCATAGTTTGTCAAGCATCATTTCAAGTTATAAAACTCTTGTTATTTTATGAGCTTGGACCATTTTAGTGTCTCATCATTCTTGATTGAGTTGAGATGCTTCAAAAATTCCAAAAACCTTTGAAAATCATTTATAAAAAATAGAAACATTAACCACTTCTTTGCCTTAAGGATTCTTGGAACCCTCACTAATTCATAAACAAACCACTTGTTCTTTATTTTCCCCATCATTTTTGGCCTTTTATCCTATGCTATCACCATTTTGTGAGTTCATCCCTATTTTTATATAACATCCATCATTTTTTCTATCAACCATCATTTTCTTCCCATTTATTGGGAGAACTACATTTGACCTAAAGTTTTGTTGGATCGTTATATCCATAAAACTATGTATGTAGTGTCTAATTTCCTAGTGCATATGGAGATAGCTTGCCCACCCCCTTCCTTTTATTCTATTCCCCCATCTTATTTTTTTTCTTAATTTCCACTTAGTTTTTAGGGGTGATGCTCATCGCATTGTTTATACAAACATAGGGACTAACACTTGTTTGTTTCTTTGTTTATCTATTTTATTTGTTTGTTTGTTTGTGTGCTTGTTTGTTTGATTTCATCAATGTGGCCTTGATTAAGTATATGTTTGTTCATTAGGTGACTCCTTGCTCATTATTCTTGAATCCATCCATATTCAAATGTCTACATTGTCATCATAGTTTTTATCATTGGTGTAATTATTTTCTATTAAGAATTAGATATCAAGATTAATTAATTATGCATATTTTGGAGGCCTACCATTAAATTCTACAACAACAAAAAATCATCTTTAAGAGTTATATAACATCAATGCATCATCATCATCATCTCTTCGACACCAACATTAGCAACAATCCCAATCCAATCTCAATCATATCCAAAATAGAGTTATTAAGTAATTAAATAATTTAAAAATTTATTAGTTTGGATGAGCATCTCCCTATTATAAAGTTGTCCCAGTTCATCCTTATCCTCTTTATCAAGTTATCAATCATCAACCATTAATCATGTTTTTCATAATCAGGGTATACTGCATCAACACTATACACCATTCCACATGCATTCTCAATGATTATATTGCTTGTTGGGGAAAATAATTGTGTTATCACTAATTTTCCTTTCTTGTTTGTCTATCCTAACTAGGGTAGCTCCATATTCTTAATGATTATATCACCTGCTAGGAAAAATAATTGTGTTTTCATACCATGTTTCCACTATTAGGGTATAATGCTTATAACTACCTTTGGGAAAACTATTGCACACCATCCCACTTGTATTTATTAGTGATTTCACAAAAATTTAGGTAAATCATTTTTTTTCACCCCATCATATTCATTTGTTTGGTCCCCTCATTTTTCTTCTTTATTTCAAGGGACTATTTATTGACCCACTTTCCAACTACTCCCTCAAGGGGGCAACTATAGTTCAATCATCACCATTGCAATCATAAGCATAAAGAACCATTTTATTCTTTGAAAATAGATTACTATGACAATTTACAACATCTTCATAAATTGGGGAAAACTATAGATACCTAAAATTGGCCACTAGTGGCTTCATATCAGACTATTAGACCAATTCTTACCAAATATTGAACATTTAACCTAAGAATTTCTATTGGTCTCAAATTTGGATGTATAACCTTGAATTAAATCAATTTGTCTTATTAAATTAATTAGATAAGGGAAATACACACATTGAATTAATAAAAATCAAATAATTGACCAAATGCCTAAAAATAATTAATTATCTTACACACCTGAATCAAAATTAATTAGCAAGTTAAATCAATTTCAAATCTTAATTGAGTTTACCCATGAGCTACTAAATCAATTACTAAAAAATAAATTCAAGATCATCTTAGAAAATCCTATAACACACTCATTACCTTTGTGATTTGTCACTTTTGGAAAATATCTAAAAGAATATCCTAATAATATGCCAAACTCAACCAAAGTTAATAAACTCAACCATGGTCGGTTTTAACCCATTACAAAGGATTTGAAAACCTATAAAAACAAGCCTAGATATCTTAATTTAGGGATCTCAATAAAAGTAGAGTTATAATGTAGGAATATATTCATGAAGCTAAAATCCTAGTGTTATAATGTTAAAATTAAGCCAAGCTATATCAATCAAAGAATTCAACAATGGTGCATAGAGGAGATGATGTTAGCCATATGTCATTGATGAATACTTTTTATGAATAATATAAGAAATCCAAATGAATAAATAATTTGGATCTATCAACGAAGGTAAATATTTTTTTTCTTTGCATTTTAGTTGGGTTTTCAATTGTTATTTGTTCATTAAGCTCCCCCTAAGATCTAGGATTAGATATGTTAGTATGTTAGTGTGTTGATTTCATGGTTTTATGGACTAACACTTGATCTAACCTCCTCTCTTTGTCAAATTTATTGACCTTCCAAGCTTTTTCTTTGTAAAATTTTACTTTGGGATGATTTCTAAGATATAAACCCTCACAAATTCCCTTAGATAGTTTTACTTGAGGCAAGCCTATGACCATGTCATTTTTTCTAAGTTATTCAAGGTACTAATAACTAAGGTGGGCAAAGCAATCATTCCATAATTTGATAACCCGATCTAAATGAGTCAAAAATATAGTTAGAGTAGAATTAGGTGAAAAATGTGATAATGTGTATAACCTATCTTGGTGATCTACCCTACCCACTACCACTATTACATCACTATGCAACTCTGTGATGATAATTGAATCTTGTAAAAACTCAACCCTCATGCCTTTGTTGATATGAGTGATTTGATAAAATGATAGGATATTGGTTGAAATATAAGGGATAATTAAAACATTATTAAATGTTCCTCCTTCCATTTTAATATATCCTCTCTCTATAACTGGTACATAAGCGTCATCACCTAAACTAATGGAATATATGCTAATAAGATCTAAGGAAGAAAACTTAACTAGTGAAGATGCCATGTGGTGAGAAGCACCAGAGTTAATAACCATGAATATGTTGAATATATAATTTTTTATAGAGCCCTGAGCTTTTATGTATCTTTCCCCTTGCCTTTCTCCTTATTATAATATTCGGTAGATGAATTCTTCTTGATGGACTTAAGAACACCTATGTTATTCTTCTCTAGAAGATGAGTTAGGTGATCTATTTACATCTTCATTCACTTATTTTTATCATGCCCATTTTTATTATAGTAGTCACACTTAACCTTCTCTTTCTTAGGTTTGTCATTTAAATAGGAGGCTTTAGTTTTGGTTTTCCTAGAGGTTCATTCTTTCTTATTCTCTTGATTCTTATTCTTCTTATTCTTATCTTTGTTTGAAGTCTTTGCTTTCCCATTCTTAGTAACTAGGGATTGAGGTTTTGTGGACTTCAATGTGTCCATATGGATCAACTTGTATTTTAATCTAGTGAAGTCAAAAATGAAAACACATAAAGAGGTTATTTTCCATGTAGTGCCAAGACCACTTTTTGTGGCATGGAAACTAGAGACAAAGATTGAATAGTCAAGACCTAGTTAAGAGAGTATAGAAAGAATAAGTTTGCCATATTATTTATTTATCTCAGATTCTTTATATTCTCAAGGAATTTGATAGAGAGGAGGTTAGATCAAGTGTTATTCCATAAAATAATTAAATCAACACATTAACATACTAAGATTTCTAAGCCTAGAGTTTAGGGGGAGATTAATGAACAAATAATAATTGAAAACCCAACTAAAATACAAATAACAACAATATTGACCTTCCTTGAGAGCTCCAAATGATTTATTCATTGGCTTGCTCAGTTTATACATAAGAAGTCTTCACCATTGGTATATGGCTAACATCATATCCTCTATGCACCATTGTTGAATGCTTGGCTTGATTGATATAGTTTAACTCAATTTCAATAATATAATACTAGGCTTTTAGCTTCATGAATCTATTCCTGCATTATAACTCTAATTTGATTGAGCTACCTAAATGAAGAGCTCTAGGTTTGCTTTTATAGGCTTTCAAATCCCCTTAAATGGGATAAATCTGACCATGCTTTAGTTTATTAAGCTTGGTTGAGTTTTGCATATTCATAGAATATTCTTTTAGATATTTTCAATAGTGACAACTCACAAAGTTAATGAGTAACTTCTAGGATGTTCTAAGATGCTCTTGAATTTATTTTTTAGTAATTAATTTAATTGATTTATTAGATCATGGGTGAACTCAATTAGGATTTGAAATTGATTTAACTTACTAATTGATTTTGATTAGTATATGCAAGTTAATTAATTATTTCTAGGCATTTGGTCATTTGTTTGATTTTAATTAATTCAATGTGTGTATTTACCTTGTTTAATTGATTTATTTGGCCAAATTGATTTAATGCAAGGTTATAAAGCCAAATTTGAGACTAATATAAATTTCTAGGTTAAATGTTTCATGATTGGTAATAATTTTTCTAAAGTTGGGTATGAATCCATTGGTGGCCAATTTTAGATGTCTACAGTTTCAACTACAATCTCAAGGACTTGAAGTTAGTGAATAAATCTTGAAGGATTTAATTTTTTCAAGGACTTAGTCTAATGAGTTCATTATCAATCTCATGACATCTCATCACATATTTATCCTGAAATAGTTTACCTAAAATGTTCAATACATCATGAGGTGATTTGGTAGGATCTAATTGAAATAAAACATCAAGTGATATAGACAGACATAATAGTCCATTGGCTTCATCACTATGGTTATACCACTTAACTTTCTCTACATCTATGTTAGGTTCAATTTAATCACCCATGGTTATCCTATACAAACCCTTACTACTTAGAATGACTAGCATCTTGAGTTTCCATTCATGATATTTAAAAGGAGTTAGTGGGTTGATTAAACTTGAATCCATTTTAATGTTGAGTTGAGTTATAGTAGTAGTTTAAGTTGTTGTTGTTGTAAAAATGAAAGCGTAAGCATAAAGAAAGAGTAAATTGAAAATAAAGTATTCCCCCTTGATGTATGAAATGGACCCCCCTAAATGTTTTAAATAATGAATGCTCAAAAGACATTGGGTACAACCAAGAATGCATCTAGTGAAACCAGTGCAAAGGTAAAAAAGATGTGATTTGAAAGAATAAGAAAGGATGTTGAGTTCATCCAAAAATGCATCCAAGGTGATTACACAATGTGAGCAATTAAAAATATGAATAACAAATTTTATTGTAAAGATTACCCCTAATATATTGCTTTTATAAAAAAACAATAAAAAATCTCCACTAACAACACTAAACTTGACCAATCAAATAAAAATAGCCTATTTAAACATGTTTTAAATCAAGCTATTAAAAAAATTAATTTAACATGCTAGATTTTTTTTTAAAATGGAAAACTTTGAATAGACTTCTCTTGAATAACTCATGCATGAATTGCATGTGTCAAGCATGGTCGAAGGCCTAGCTAGGGGGTTTTAGGGGGCAATATATATCCCCCTTGATACAACTAATGTTTTTTTTAGTGAGTTTGTTAAGCTAAGCCATTCAACTATGGTGTAGAGTCTACATGGAGTGGTGTTTTTGATGAGCGATAATGAGAGTAGACTCAATAGGTGAAAATTTTGTATATAAGGTCCACCTAGAAACAACACAGAACCAGGGTAGAAAAATCTCTCAAACACATAACACTAGCCAAGTTTAAGTTGAGGATAAATATATAGGTAAATAATGAACACAAGAGATAAATCTTGAGGATATGTGGAGGTAGATATGGATTTTTCAAAAAAATGCACCAAGGCACAGAACACATAATCACAAAGAAACTAAAAAAACATGGTAATAACTGCCAATGAACCAGATCTACAAAAGAATGACTCCACAAAAGATGAAAACTCATATAAATGGATTGTATACCATTTTTATTTTACAAACAAAAATCTCATAATTACAAAATATATCTCTATAATAATAAAAAATTAGACATATGATTACCATGGGTGGATCTAATACGATATTGGAGATGCCACCATTTTTAGATAACATGAATGCAAAGCTCGAGATCATGTAATCCAAATCTTATCTACACCATAATGTTGTTGAATAAAAATCAAATCACTCAAAAATAACATTGCAAGAGATAAAAAACAAGTGGAGCAAAATCCAATCTTTCATTAAGTTGAAAATCTCTCAAAGGAGGTGAGTACATATAAGAAAGTAAGAAACTATCTTGGTCACAAAAGATGGTCAAGAAACCCACAAAATAGACAAGTAATTCATCTAGAAAATGTGGTGAACAAATACAAGTATACATGAGTAACTCCGATATCTATAATAGCTAGTCAAGGGAGTTAATTCATAGTCACCCAGTCAACCGACACACATAAGCAAGTTTCTCATGAAAGTAGGAAAACTGCAAGTGAGGGAAAAAATCTTATTTATGGGAAATAAGAAAATCCTACTCTAAAATCTATAATATATAGTAAATATTAAGATTATTTATTAGTTGAGTGAATAATTTCTACTCTAGTATTGTGTATAGGTAATGAAAAGAAAAAAATAGAATGCATCTTGAGGTAATGACACAAAAATTGTAATGAAAGTGTTGAAAATTAAATCACACTTAAAAGTAAATATTGAGTGCATATATGGAAATGAAATATTTTATATCAAGTATGGAAGATTCCCACATAAATCAAATTAAATCATATATTATCATGAAATATTTGAATCACTCTTTAGATAAAAATTAAGTCAAACATTTAGTTGAAAATTAAATCACACAATCACACTTTTAAATCAATTATAGAATGTAATTACTCACAACCAAAGTAAACTAATATAATATATGTGAATTTATACAATCACTCCTTAGGAGTGGGGCCCTTCTTATTTATATTATTGTTTGAATCCCCTCCTCTAATTAGGGTAAATTACACTAAGTAAAATTACTATTACGATTAAAAAGACTTTTTCTTAATTGAATCAATGATTGATTTCTAACTATAAACTATAAATGAACTAAATTTAGACCTTGCATCTTCCTCATTAAATAGAGATATTGAAAATAATTATTATCAATAATCCATAGTTAATATGTAAATAACAAATCTATAAATGAAATAAAATATTTGAAACCACCTCTAATATATTGGATAGGTTATCATACACATTCAGTATAATAAGAGTTAAGTAGGTGAAATCAGATTTGGTAACCATATTATAACTAAAAAAATTCCTTTGATTCTTCATCTACAAATAGAAACTAACTCATTAATCCATTTTTTTATGGTACAATCATACCCCATAACAACATTATCAAATTTTATAGAACAAGTGGGTCACTATAACTATGGCTATAGACTAACAGATTCAATGGATATAGGCTGAAAATAATGCATATGAAGTCTAAAATAGGAATATAGTGCCTATAGGCAACTCCACTTAATAGCTATGGATATGAAATTACTTGAAAATAGTTAGAATAATAAATGAAATCATTCATTCTCATTTAAACCATTCATAATACCAAATTAAAAACACTAGTAACTGTAGACATATAATTGGCCACCAATGGATTCATATCAGACTTTGGATCAATTCTAACCACAAGAATTTCCAAACGTCTTAATTTTGGCTTCATAAAATACAATTTGGCTTATAAATCAATTAAATGGGATTAAATGCACACATAAATTAATTCAAAAATCAAATCAAAAATAATTAATTAAATGAAAAATCAAATCAAATTCCTAAATTAAGTTATCCATGATCAATTAAATGAATCATCAAAAAAGGAAATTCAAAAAACAAATAATATCAAAGGGATTCATTATTAACTTTTGTGAGCTTTCCAAAATCCAAAATATCCCACCCATGCCTATGCATTACTAATCATGAGGTTTGGCCACCTTTAAACTCTATTAGGGTTATTCAACTAAAAAAGTTAAGGTTTGAACCCATTCCAAGCCCCAACTACACCTTGGGTTGAGGTTATTTTCTAACCTTATAAATACAAGCCTAGACCTCTTCATTTAGAGATCTTGAACATAGTAGTGTTATAATGTAGGTTTTTGAGCAAGTTTGCATTACCATAGTGTTATAATGTCAAAATCACAAGCCAAGCCAAGAAATTACATCAAGAAAGGATGAGCCAAACCATGGTGTTAAGGGGAGAAGGATCCACCCAACTCCATTTACCAAATATCTCTTGAGCAAAAGCGAAACAAGCCAAATAAAAAAATCTCTTGGGGAATTCAAGGAATTGGTAAGGAATAGTGTAAGTTATTTTAATTTTTAGTTGTGTTTTGTTAATTGTGTTTCTTCACCATGCTTCTCCCTTTGATCTAGGCAAGATAATGTTATGCTTATTAGTGTGTTTATTTTTGTTTTGATTTGATTTCATTATGAAGAAAACATATGATCTAACCACCATTTTTGGATTTCTTAATCACAAATGGCATGCCTAGTGGGACTAAGAACACCCCACTTGGCAAGGAGATCAATATTCAAGTCAAAAACTAAGAAATAGATGCTTGAATATCTTTAAAATTAAATTTCTAACCTTATTTTGGTTGTATTTTAATTTATTTATATTTATTAGATCTACATAGATACCAATGATGATCAAGTGTAACTGGCATCAGTTTGGCCTAAACTAACTATGGTTCTACCCAACTAACCATAATTATGTGTAGACCATTGATGATTATGTTGTATGGGTCAAAAATTTATAAATCTTGAATTTTGACTCTTTTTATCATTCATTTCTTTGATTTATCAGTTTAAAAGGCATTTAAACTCTCTTTTTAAACTTTTCCTTATAGGTTTCATTGAGATTTTTGCTAACCAAGGCCTAACTTAATATGTTTATCTTTCATGGTTTTTCATTTGGGTCCATAGATGATCAATGATGGTCTTAATTGACCAACATTGATTCTTCATGATCAACATCAGTTCTCTATGAACTGATCATCATTTTTGCCTTGAACTAGCATCGGTCATATCTGAGTGACCTAGTCACTATGTGTTTCAATTAAAAACTTGAGAGATTTTTTTTCAAACATCACTTACCCATCTAAGAAAGTGATTATAAGTAGGAATTTACTGTCTAAGAATTGTAGGTCTAGGACATGATTGGAACAAAATGTAGACACCAAAATTGTGTCGACTCCCCTTGGTCCTAACCCACACCTTATTAATTTAAAATAAAATATTTATTTTAAAGTATGACCTCACCTAGGACACCTCACCTAGGACACCTTGATGTGGACACCTCACCTTGGACCATTTCCTACCCTATGACTCACCTTGAGACTAAGTCATCTATCTAAGACCTACTCTCACTCCTTTCCAACTGCCTAACTAACACTCATGCTTAATAAACCCCATCCTTCAACTGTTCTCCAATGGAAAATGCACTAGGTGGATGGAGAATGGCTAAAGGGCTAAAAATAGACCTTTTACCCATTCTTTGGCCATTAACGTCAGTCAACTGTCAGCTGATGCCAGTGGGATTGCTGACGTCAGTTTCTTAAACTGAGTTCTAACCTTGAGCTGGGCTAATCACAAATCTGGAATCACTAATCACTGATCTAGAATCTCTCTCTCACTCTTTCCCTTTGACTCTTGAACATGGACATGCACACTCTGAAACCAGGCATTAGACTTCAACTCATGCTCACCTGGCTATAGTAACTTAACACAAGTGACTCCAGACTGGATGTGAACATTACACGAGGACTTTGACATCAGCCACAATAGGATATGCATTTGAACACCCTTGGTTCTTCTAATAGAGCTAAGTATTCTTCTATTTCATTTCAGTATTTAGAATCCATTAGTAATTAGTTTCTATTTACTATTTTTGAATACAATCAACCTGACCTAACTTTCTTCTTGGAAAGGCTGAAAAGCCTTCCTCTTATTCTTATCCATTTACATACCAACCCTTTGCCTTTTGCCCTCTCTTAGACCCTATTTACTATCTTGCAATCCTACATAGACCTAAACCCCTTCTAGACCCCTCTGATCGACCACATACACATTCTAAAACTTGTCCAAGGCCCATTGCCCCAATTGACATCCGTAATATAACTGACATCAACATATTGACAAACTGACACTGGTAGGACTACAAACATCGGTGACTGTGGCAGACTAACAGCAAAGAACATGTATGCATTATCTTTATTTCTCTTTCTTATTCTTTCACCATTTCTTTTTATATGACACTCTTTTCATAAATAGTGGACTATCATCCCTCATGGAGCTTTACACTTTTGGGATCAAGCATATTGCTTGGTAGTCCACCATATCTTTATCTAACACTCTCTTTGTTTGAGTTTCTTTCTTATCTACAAGTGTCTTCCTCCATAGCCAAAGAGGAGCTCCTACAACATTTGGATATGGTGCGCAACTTAATCTAGCTATCAATCAAACCCTTGACCCTTTACTTTAGTTTCTTCTTCTTTTGAATGTAAATAGAAAAAAAGTAGAAACATTCTAAAGAGGTTAATCAACCTATTTCTCCACCACAAGTAGAAGAGTCTTCTTCTCCTATTTGTCCATCACTGGTAGAAGACCCTTCTTCTCCTATTTGTCCACTACAGGTAGAAGAGCCTTCTTCTCTTATTTGTCCTCCAATGATGGATGACAATCCTCCATCCAACCCCTTTTCACATGAAGGAGAGTCTACTTTGACCTATCCCATATTGGAGAATGCATTGATGGCACCAACTCCGGTTACCTTGCCTTCATCTTTCTTATCATCAATAAATGATCATACCTTCCCCACTACTTGACCACACATGACAACCATGATCATCCCTGCACTCTATCCAGTTGAAGAGCCATATTCTATAATCCCTTCACCAAGAGAACTTGTCACCTCACCCACTTCAGCTGAGGAAGATCTAGTGATGGTTCTTTCTCACCTTTAGCTCGTGATTGCTACATCTAACATGCTTCCACTCTCACAATCACCCAAATCCTCCAAATGACTAACTATAAAGCCTTATGCAACCTCATCCAAACCCTCACAGGCATCCACCATGCCGAAATAGATCAAATCTCTTGGTATGCACCCTATATCAAACCTCACTCACCCACAAGTGAAGGTAGACTTGAACCTCACCCCACACGATAGTGGTCCTCACACCAAACTAAAGAATACTAAACCATGTCAGAGAACTCCTCCCCCACCATCACCATTGCCCTCTATTTTGGGCCCACATCCATCCACCTTAATAGGAGTGCTTCCTACTCCAACACCTATCAAAAACAAATCACGTCCATTACTACCTTTACCTGGCAAAAACATACACCCTCCAAAACATCCAACACCTCTCACCACAAAAGTGTCATCTAAAAGTGTGGTCACACCACCAAACAAAAAGATGGTATGAAAATCTCCCCCTACAACTCCTACATAGAAGTTGTCTCCTTCTACAACTACTAAATAGAAGTTGTCAACTCCTATTGCAACAAAACATGCAGACTCATTAGCGGGTTCCTATGCTTTACTGTTACACCAATTGTTATAGTCTTCTAGCATCATTCTCCCACCAATTAAGCCATACCAACCTCTCAGACCAAAACCATCTTGGTTCAACAATACTAAAATTTGTGCGTATCATCGCACACCTAGACATGATACTAAGCGTTGTTGTGCTCTTATGTTTGCAATTCATCAACACTTGAAAAAGGACACCCTTTTCATTAAGGATCCTCTTGACCACCCTTTCAAAAAACCATCGACACCATCCCATACCTCTCAAACATCCTCACCTAAATCAGGAACTCAACACAAGACTATGGTCCCTCTAGCACCTTCTCCCCCTTTGTTCAAAATAAACACCATCAATGTGGCCACTAGGTCATAAAACATGAAGGATAAAGGAAAAGAGAAGGTTTCTCTCCCTTAGACATATCCATTTTTCAAGCCTTCTCAACCGCCAAAACCCAAGATTTCAATCTTGGGCACATCCCAACCAACATCTTCAGAGGCAATTCGTGACTCTATGGTGAAACAACTTCACCAAAGCCCTGTGAAGGTATATTTGTATGACCTAATACAAAGCTCTCCACAACATTGCCAAGCCTTAATCTAAGCTTTATAGGTAGTGGAGGTTCAACTTGAAGACCTGCAACCACTGGCTACTTTAGTCAAATCATTACCAACCATTGCCTCAATCACCTTCATTAATTCTGAGATTCCAGACTACAACCTAGAAGATCAGGATCTCACCCTCTCAAACTAAGCCTATTAGGAAAAAGCTTTGTAAGATGCATCCTTACATCACACTCCTTGTCAAAGAGGAGCTTTAATGTCTTCTCTCTATGTCTCATTTATCTAACCCATTGATTATCCACAATGGGTGTTAAATATTGTCCTTGTCACAAAGCGATTAGGGGAATTTGACTTTATACTAACTAACATGACCTCAACCAAGCATTGACCAAACATCAACCAACTTCTTAATCATCTTTAACACATGACTAATATGGAAAGAAGCAAGTGAGGTAAGTTTGTTCCTAATTGGCTTAGACCTTACATAATAACGCATGGATCAAGCACTTATCATCTGTCTTCTCTCAAAGGCTGGCAAGAACTTGAGCCCCTTAATGCCTTACATCTTTGACCATTCTATTGTTGATCAAGTAGTCATTCACTTGATGTTTAACTTGAGCTCATCCCTTGATCAACCCCCATCATCCTCATCCCTATTCCTTTCAACCCTTTTTCCCTACAAACATTAGTCAACCCTTTTATCAAACATGAATGCTTTGTCCTAATAAAAAGGTGACCCCCAAACCTCTATCGTCTTGTCCATGACTAAAAGTTTAGTCAACAAAACATAAAACTGGGATGCCTATTCAAAGGTCAAAAACTATAAATGTAGACGGCTCCCTCGAAGGATAGTTGCATCCTTGATGTAATTACTAGACTGCTCCCTTGAAGGACAACTATTCAAAGACATTCAACCATATAAGGAAAAATATAGAGCACTCCCTCGAAGGATGGCTATGACTAAATTTTTCTACATACACAATGCCACATGACCACAAAACAAAACAACATCCCCATGTAGACTTCCTGCATTGATCAGTCTACCAAAAAAAAACTGACAAAGTATTAAGTCATGGACTTGTCTAAAGTCATTCTCAGGGTGACCTATAAAAGGGGCAAAGTAATCCCTATTAAAAAGGGTTATGCTATCCTGACATATCACATAATTACACCTATCACCCCAACATACTCAAGGGATTTTGAGCTCACTTAATGTCAAGTGATCTGAATACTTCTCTAAACACAAACCAATGGTCAATGATGTAATGCATGAATGGGGCTTTTGTTTACAAAAACCCTTATCTATGCTATCATTATGGTCCTTGTCAATGAAAGAGCAACGTGCCTTTCACTTCTTATACATCTTAGTCATATACAACCCAAACATTTTATAACCAACCAAACCAAACCAAACCAAACCAAACAATTTTCTAACCACTAACATAACCTCATGATTTATTTAATGCAAATACCAATTTGTGTTATATAAATTATCATAGCCCATTCACATTAGTTTCTATGGAAAACAATACACATGGAAACTAACAACCAAACACAATTTATGTCAAGCACATACCATCGCCAATATGGAAACTTGCTGAAGCATAAAATTCATTTCATTCTTAGCATACACCATCACTAATATGGAAAATTGCTAGGGATGAAAAGCCACATCACCAATGTTATAGAATACACCATCACACAATATGGAAAAGCCTATAACATCATTACTCATTTCATTTTTAGCATAAACCATCACTAATATGGAAAATTGCTAGGGATGAAAAACTACATAACCAATGTTACAAAATACACCATCACATAATATGGAAAAGGCTGTAACATCATCATGCATTCATCATTTTAAGCATGTACCATCATACATATGGGAAATGCTAACAATATAACCAAACCAAACCAACTTGTCAATCTCTTTGACTCTTCCTCCCTTTTGGGGAGAACTACATTGGCCTGAGGCCCTTATAGGGGCTATGTAGGTAACACTCAGTTGACACAAAGTCTTCTGAGGTTAGCTCGACCATTCATTGGTTCATTTACCTAATGGATCAACTATCTAGACCAGCCCAAAATCATGCCCACACATCTAGCCCTGACATTGTAGAAGTCACCTTAGACTTCTCATGGGGCACATTAGAGATTACATACATCTTCCTAACCACAACACACAACACTTGAGATCACTTATATCTCAACTCAACTCGACCAATGACCTTGGAGATTGCGACTATCTCCTCAAACCATGACCACTTTTGAGACAACTCTATCTTGATTGTTTTTATTGCATATGTTACCTCACAAATAGTTAGTAAATTATACACACCCTACATTATGACCCTCACACTTATTATCAGATCACGCTCTAGTTGATCCCCAATATTTGTGACATTTTCATGTTTTCCAGGAGCACTTCTTGAGCCTGGGATACTTGGAACATGATGACCATTGGAGCTACAACTTTGATCATCTAACCCAATCAGCTACAAGTAAAAAGTTGGGGCTTGATTAGGTTGATTTTAGTGTTCCTCGACCTTACCTATGATAATTTGACCTACCTATCACGTGAAGTGGTATATGCACAATCTCAACTATTGTAGCGTTCACACTCAAACTTCACCATACCCATCCACTGCCTATCAAATCGGCAACCGATTTTGGATTGCCCTCTTTCAATTCCTGCTTTGAGGGGGAATACCTCATCCATTACTTAGGTCAACCTACTCCTATTTTTGTCTTCCAGTTCGTCAAGAACAACCAACAAGACAAAAAGGGGCAAATGTAGACACCAAAATTGTGTCGACTCCCCTTGGTCCTAACCCACACCTTATTAATTTAAAATAAACTATTTATTTTAAATTATGACCTCACCTAGGACACCTCACCATAGACACCTCACCACAGACACCTCGCCTTGGACCATTTCCTACCCTATGACTCACCTTGAGACTAAGTCATCTATCTAAGACCTATTCTGACTCCTTTCCCACCACCTAACCAATACTCATGCTTAATAAACCCTATCCTTTAACTATTCTCTAATAGCAAATGCACTTGGAAAATGGAGAATGGGTGAAGGGCTAAAAATAGACCTTTTACCTGTTCTCTGGCTGCCGACATCGGTCAACTATTGGCCGATGCCGGCAGGATCACCAACGTCAATTTCTTAAACTGAGTTCCAACCTTGATCTAGGCTAATCACAAATCTGGAATCGCTAATCACTGATTTGGAATCTCTCTCTCTCGCTCTTTCCCTCCAACTCTTGGACGTGGACGTGCACACTCTGAAACCAAGCATCAGACTTTGACTAACACTCACCTGGCTATAGTAACTCAACACAAGTGACTCCAGACTGGATGTGAACATTGCATGAGGACTTCAACATTAGCCACAACAGGATATGCATTCTAACACCCTTGGTTCTTCTAACAGAGTAAGTATTCTTCTATTTCATTTCAGTATTTAGAATCCATTAGTAATTAGTTTATAGTTACTATTTCTTAATACAATCAACCCGACCTGACTTTCTTCTTGGAAATGCTAAAAAGCCTTCCTCCTATTCTTATCCATTTACATACCAAACCTTTGCCTTTTGCCCTCCCTTAGACCCTATGTATTGTCTTGTAATCCTGCACAGACCCAGACCCCTTCCAAACCCCTCTAATCAACCATAGACACATTATAAAACCTTTCTAAGGCCCATTACCCAAACCAACATGGACCACAACCCCAACTGACATCGGTAATATAACCGATGTTAGCATATTGACAAACTGATGCTAGCAAGACTATCAATGTCGGTGACTGTGGCAAACTGACAATAGAGAATAGGTACGCATCATCCCTCATAGAGCTTTACACTTCTGGGATCGAGCATATTGCTTGGTAGTCAACCATATCTTTATCTAACACTCTCTTTGTTTGAGTTTCTTTCTTATCTATAGGTGTCTTCCTCCACAGCCAAAGAGGAGCTCCTACAATGTCTAGATATGGTGCGCAACTTAATTTGGGTATCAATCAAACCCCTGACCCTTTACTTTAGTTTCTTCTGTATCTGAATGTAAATAGAAAAAATGAGTAGAAACACAAAAAATTTCATGTTTTAGCTAATACACATTTCATTTTGGGCTTTTAAAAAGAATCTATCTAAATCAAGTCACTTTTCATTTTGGTGTTGAGATGAATATATAAAATCTCACACATTTAGTTTTTGGTGTTTAAAAGGAGTTAGGATTTATAATGTTTGAAAACCCTTCATCATTAGTGCTTAAAAAAAATGGCTAAGTATTGAATACTTACTTTTGGTGTTTAAAAATGAACTTAGACTAAATATTAAGCATTTGGACTTTTGGGCTTAAAATGATTATATTTATTTTTTACTTAATTTGGTTTTATTAAATTATTTCAATATTTTATACTTAAGCCAAGGGTCAAAGTAAAGAACATCATCACATTTCAATTTGGTTCCTAAAATCAAACATCACTTGTAGTTGTTTTTAAACTATTTATTGATTGTTTGTTTTCATAATAAAAATAACATACATATGCTCTCCCCCCATCCCCTATAGGGAAATAATGGGATAAAAATTGCACTTTTATTTCATTTAGTGCCTATTCAAAGGCATAAAAATAAAGTTTCCTCGGCTCTCCCCACAACCCACATGGTATTGGGTGATCTAAAATCAACCCTAAAGTCTTTCTATTTAGTATTTATTTTCATGCATTCTAGCTTATGAAGGGAATATCATTACCTCTCACAATTTCTCTAGGGAAGAATTGACTTAGGGATCCATCTCTCAGTAGTTTTTCAACCATGATCCACAATGGGATATACAAATATGGGAACACATACTGCTAGAGCTAGGGGGTTGAGTGGCTAGCCTCTCCTTTAGTAATTAAGGCCCAAGTCAAGTCTATTAAACTAGGGGATACCACTGAGAAGTCTATTGATGGTATATTCATACAAAGGAATAGACCCATATATGATAAGCTAATTGATATGAATTCAAGTGATGTGATTCTTCTCTTGTGTTAACCACACTTGGGATCAATCTAGATGGTCATAACTTGTATGTTTTAGTCAACCCCACTTACCACACCTTGATAGGATTTAGGATGATATAATTATTTTTATTTTTATCACTTATTATTTTATTACTTGGTGTGTTGGATCTATTTTTTTTTTATACCACATCATGAATGAGTTTATTTGTCCACATTACTCAATTATTTAAGGAGGTGTTATGTTGTCCATTTGACACCTTGATTTCACTTATAAAACTTTTGTGTCAAAAACATTATGTGTGTCACTTGATTTAAATAGGTAACGTTATGCCACCAAAATCAATTAGATTTTAATTCCTTATAAGTCTTTGAAACAAACCATTGTCACATCTTTTGGGAGTGATAACATTGTTACACTACTCAAATTATTTCAAAAGACTTGTCTTGTATCCAAATTGTCACTATTCAAAAAAATCACATGTGCCTTATTAGATATTTGTTTAAGTGTTGTTATGCCATTAAAATTTGCCTAACTTGTTCATCATTAAGTCTTAAGTTTTATTAATTGATTTTTTAATTAACTTTTCCAAGTTCATATCCAAACATTGATTTATTTCTATTTAGGCCTCAATATGTAGGGGTTGATACATAGATATTTCTCTTTTAGGTTGCATAACTTATGTTAATTTTTAATGCAAAATTCAAAAAATATATTGTTTATTCCTTAATTTTTTAAAATCATTCTATCTTCAAATGCATTTTGTTTAGTGCCTCATACCAATTTGATCATGTTTATGTCTAGAATTACGTGCCTTGTTAATGCTAAAGTGTTTCAATATTGTTAGATTAAAATCATCATCCTTTGTTAAAAGTCTATATTTAGATGATGAGTTTGGCCAAAATTCCTAGCATATTCCTTTTTTAAATCCTAGATTTTGATGCTGCATTTGGCCAAAAGACAAGAACTTTTCCCTTTCCTAATTTAGACCTATTTTGAACATTTTTGGACCTAGAGTTTGGCATCTTGTTTTTATTTCATCTACTTGACCTTGTTTGTGTGAAGCATTTAACATTAGAAATTTTATGTTATAATATTTTTACCAAATCTTAGCATTGAGATTTTGGAGATACAATTCCACCCTTGACCAATTTAGACCTAGTTTGAACCTTTTTTCTTTTTAGACACAATTTTTTAGAGTTTGTATAACTCTACCCACTCTTGTTGTAAAATGTTTTCCATTTGATTTGACCATGTCTAACTATATATGTATTAGAGCCATGTATAATCTAGGATATATAAATGATGTCACATATGAGAAGTTTGTTCAAAACCCTTGGAAAGATGATGTTGTTTGGGAAATGGATTCTTATCCACCATAGAATAATCAAATAGGGGAATAGATTCAAGATCCTTTAACTAATTATTTGATTAACACACTTCTATACATAGAGTAAGACCAATAATATATGGCCTAATATATGGATGGTTTACCTTTAGTTATAGAAAACATCCAACAACAACCTTATTATGTCATAATGTTGTCATCCTATGATCCTAATAGAGCCACAAAGATAGGGGCTAGTTTCTTAATAGAATTTATCCATGACAACTTTCCAATTCTAGTAAGAGGGTTATACAACATGTCTTACAATGAAAATGCCTCTTCTAGTAATCCTACTGTCATTATACCGATGCCATATCAATATCCATGTATGCTTATCACATAAAGAGGCCTCATGGAGGACAATTTCATTCAAATGAAGATAGCATACCAAACATAACAAAACCTAGCACATAAATTTCATTATATGGCCATGTTGAATGCACGTATTATTTAGTGACTCCCTTCAACATGAGTCTTATTTGAGTTGATAAGTCAAGATAATCAAGTTTTTTACCCAATTATGCAAAATACTTCAAGATAAAACATGTTTAATACCCCAACCATAGAGGAAGTGTCTTTTAATTCTATATAGAAAAATGAGCATAATATATAGTGGAGAATGTGCAAGAAGCATCTAATTTAAACCAAAGTGGTGTTAGCACACAAATAAATAGTCAATAACAATATGCGCCTTTAAATAACACCATGAGTGGTCCACAAACTTAGGGGATAGGAGTTTCTACTTCCCAACATCATCCAACTACCTTTAATACTCAACCAACTACTTCCTCAATCACCCAAAATGCCATGCCACAAAAATGCCAACCTATGACCAATGCCATGCCACAACAACCGAACAAGTACCAATTAACATTTCACAATAATAGGCACCATCAAACACACACATGTATCAAAGGAAAAACATATTTACACCTCAATAGGGGGAAATTTTTTTCTACCTTGTTAGGTTTCAATAAACATACCCCTTTAGTCACACACTAACATGTTGATCCAAAACCAAATAATGTTTAACCAATAATGTCCTAGTATTGGTTAGTGATAAATACCAAATCTCCAACATGTGTCAACTTCCAAATAGGGATTCATGCAATAAATAGGTTCTAATGTTACTTAAGTATCTTTTAGGTAACTTTTGACATTCATCCAAAATGTGCCATAAGTTTAATGATAGGGTTTTGGATCACAAGTCCCTCTTAATTATCTACGTATGACTAGTCAGCACCATGTCCCTATTCAACCTCAACACCTATAGTATGGATATATTCCTCCATCCAAACCATAGTAATCCTAACATCAAGCCTATATATCTAACCCCAACTAGAATATTAGACAACCAAAAGTGAATTTACAACAATTGCACCCAAACCCATGTATGTGTATTCTTGGTCTATTCCCTAAATGATCCAACTTCCCATCAAATGCCTCCACCATAATACCTTGGTAAAATTAATCCACTTGTGACCACACAACCTCCACCTTAATAGTCTAATGATCCTATTAGTTTCCTTGCCCAAGAAATAAAACAAATGAAGGATGAAATTTCCATCATTCAAGTGAGGAAATAAACCAAAAATTTGAAGTTAGATGATGTGTATTCTTAGCTTTTTAACATGAAGTACTTATAGATACCATTTCCTTCAAGGTATGAGCCATAAAAGTTTGACAAATATAGGGGGAAAGGTAAACCCAAGGCTCATTTGATGGAATTATTTGTCACATGCCAACTATTATCCTATAGTGATATTTACCTATTGTTGTTATTTCCAAGAAGCCTAATAGGGCAATAATTAGTGTGGTTCCTAAAGTTGCCCAAAAATTCAGTATCTAATTTTGGTGATCTTTTGATAAATTTCATGTAACACTTATCTTATAATCTTGAGCATGATATTTCATTGGTAGACTTAACACAATCCAAACATAAAGTTGGTGAAATATTTTCAATATATTTATAGTTATAGAGATCCCTTACAAATTGATTCACCCATAGTCTACTAGATAAATAGCTAGCCACTATGTTTACCAAAAATCTACATAGTGAGATATCTTAAAATTTGGAGTTGTAATGTGTGCACATGTTTAAAGAGATCATTGATAAAAGCTTTTTTATTGAAATATCCATCATTAATTAATGGATCATTAAACTAGCCTCATCCAATCAAATCATAAACTAAAACCAAAATAATAGCTAGAATTAAAGTCCAGTCCAAGTGCAAGCATCATAGCAAACCTAAACCAATAATTTTGATAGACCTAAGCAATTTAATCATAACAAGAATGTTGTTCATAAGAGAGTAACAAATTAAATACATGTTTAAATGGTGAAACCACCATTTGTATAGCCTATTCCACATATTCACATACCTCTTAACCAACAACTCTTTAATAGATGTAGTAAGCATAATAACCTAGATGAGCACTACAAATGAAACATACACAACAACCTATGCCTTTGTAAAACCCTTTTTTAAGAACTATGCCTACGCATCATGTTTTTAGTAACCTTGGAGAGCCTATTGAGACTATGTTTTTAAAGCTTGCCACCACTAATTTAATTATATGGTCTATTCCACAAGGGACAATTCTTGAGGATGTTGACATTCCATATTGGTATAGGCTAAATCAATTCTATGAATATCATCAGTTTAATGGCCATAATTTGTACTAATGTGTGCAAATTAAACATGTGATTAAGAATATGATTGAAAATGGAAATATATCATTAGATCGAGGAGCTTCCACATCTAATCATAACCTTAGAATTTATCAAAATCCATTTCCCCAACATAACAATCAACAACAACAACAATAGTGGATAGTGCAACATAAATAACAACAACCAATCCAAACCAAAAGAATCAATAAAACTAGCAAAAAAACTAGTAATGTTAGAAAAATGGATTGAATGAAGGTCAAAATGGTATAACTAACCAATAGAATTACCATGGAGTTGCACATGACTACAACTCAATTGTAGGCCATATTTTAGGAGGTCACATTAACACCATTATTATTAATCCAAGATAAAATACAAATCAAACAAGACCACTTCTAATCATACCCAATCAACTAACCCATATCAATAATCCTTCCTTCACTTGGGATGACACACATGTGAACTAGTAAGTAGAGATTCCCATGTTTAGACCATATACTGATAACTTATCATTATCTTGTGACCACACATAAGTGCACCAACAACTAAGACTTATCCTATCTTATCCCCCTCTACCATCATTTATTTGTAACATTGGTCTTGTAACTAATATTAATTATATAATCACAACTTAATAGCCAAGGATTACCATACTAGGCCCATAACTAGATACCACTTCACCCATCATCCAACCAATTATTCTGCCTTAGAATAAGCCATTTTTTGCTATCCTAGACAAGATTTTTGACATTGTGTAACAAATGCAAAAGATGTCATCACAAATACCCATTTTAGATTTTTTGAAAATGTCTACTATCCATAAAAAAAAACATCTTGATATAATTCCTTGCCCAATCCAAAGTTCCCAATGCCATATCTCCTAATAAATTTCAAGCTTTGGCTGGACATCTAGCTCCAGGCCAACAACTAACTTTTAATAAAAGTGATATGTCATCCCATGGCTAGCTTCATAATAATCCTTTGTATATCAAGGTTTATATAATGTAACAAAAAGTTAAACACATCCTCATAGACAATGGATCAACTTGAATATTATGTCTCTTAAGCTCATCAAGCTTCTTAGGTACATGACAACATATCTCCAAGAATAAACCATCACCATCAAAGCCTACAATAATGAAGAATGAGAATCACAAGGCACCATCAACTTACTAGTTATCATTGGGCCCTTGACCCATGATGCACTTTTCCATCTATTAGATATTGACTTGTCATAGAAGATGATTTTGGGTAAAACTTGGATACATGGGATTCATGCAATATTATCAACATTACACTAATGTATCAAGTTCTCCCATTTAGGAATGAAGGTGAATATTTTAGGAGATTTACATCCATATGAGTATTTTAAACATTTAAAGGCAAAGTTTAAGAGATATTGGCATGAATCTAGTTGTCAAAAAGGACAATGAGAAATCAATACTAATTGATTTACCAAAGGCAAACTACATTAACCCTAATACCCTTGACTCCATTTCCCACATGCCACCTCCTAAAATGTTCAATCATTGCATTATCTTGAATAATGGCCTAGGGAAAAATTTGAACCATGAAACCTTTCGCATTACAAAGCTTCCATAGGACCCCAAGTCCTTTGGAAAATCAAAATCCAAACCATGCATGAAGTGGCAAAGGACATTTACATAGTCTAACACCTACAAATTTTATACTGACCTCTACCCAATAACAAGACCCTAAAGAAGGAGATGAATCATGGTTATATAATGGCAAATTGGTTGATTATTACAAGAGTTCTAAATATCTCATTCTTAATTGGATTATGGAAAACCAAGACTATGAAGGTGGAGGCCTTGAGCCCAATCAATAGGGAACACTTGAGATAATTTATATGACCAAGTACAAAGTAACATATGAAGTTGGATTTAAACCACCTGGGGGTGACCTTACATATCTTATTCAAGTTTCATCACCCATTACAAGTGACAATGATGCCAGCAACAAAGCAGAGTTTGATCATATCCCATTTGATGACCTAGGCCATACTAATTTTTTTGACAATAATTATATTTGTACCCTTAAACTAGTCATTCATCATAATCCAATACCATTATACTATCCCCAAATAATAGACTATGTCCAACAAGAATCTAATATGTCGGTTGACAAATTCTGAAATGATCAATCCTTCTACAATGTTCTAGGCCTTAGGGATAATGTTTCATTAGGAGACCACAAAAAAAGGGTTCTCAATCAAGTTGGATCTCAAAGCCTATTTTGGAGAGAAGGTGAACACCCTTAGGAAAAAACAAATAAATAAAACATTGAGGTCCCAAAGTGAAAACCTATTTGAGGTGTTTTTTAATCCAAGGAAAGAGTAAAGATAAAGGTCAATCTTGTGGTGAAAACCTATTTTAGGTTCAACTAGATGGGGATGTTCCACCTTCTTCAAATATAGACCAAAATACCATCAATGATGAACTTATCTATGAGTCTGATTTTAGTCTTGAATAAGAATAGGATTTTGATCAAATCATCCAAGATACCAATGACAATGGACTTTCCTATGGGTCTGAGTTTAGTCTTGAAGAACAATAAGCTTTTGATTGCATCATTTATGAATTCCTAACAACATTTTTTACATGAACATCCCTCCCATTGGGGGATTTTGATTCATCATGCCTAAGAGAGCTTGAAGAACCAATCCTAATAAAGGACTCTGATATTTAAAAGTATTTCAAATCTTTGCCCACTATCTTCAAAGATGGTTTGACGCTTCTAGTAGAAGACACAATAGAGTTAAACATTGTGACTCCATATGACTTGAAATGGATCAAGTTAGGTCCATCCATCACTAAGGAGGAATGCAAAGTCCTTATAGCCCTTTTGAGGGAATTTGTAGATATATATGCATGGACCTATTCTGACATGCCTAATTTGGACCCTGCCTTGGCTGTTCACCACCTTATGGTACATCCTGGTTCTAAACTAGTGAATCAAAAGTTACACAAGATACATCCTCACATGATTGTATTAGTAAAAAAAAGTTGTAAAAACTCTTATAAGTGAGAAGTATTAAGCTAATAGACTATTATGAATGGATTTATAATGTTGTGCCCATCAATAAAAATCCAAAAGGAATTAGAATTTACACTAATTTTAGGGACATTAACAAATATTTCCCTAAGGATGGATTTTCATTACCAACCATTGACATGATAGTTGAATCCATAGTGGGGTATGAGATGCTTTCACTGATGGATGTATTCTTAGGCTAAAATTAAATTTGAATAGTACTAAAATACCAACACAAAAAACCATTCACCACTCCATGGGGAACATTCTATTATCAAGTTATACCATTTAGACTTAATAATGTAGGGACAACCTATAAAATAGCCATAATAGTCATATTTCATGATATGAAACATAACATTATTGAAGACTATGTCGATCACATACTAGGTAAATCAAAGACGAAGGTTGGTCATCCAGTAGCACTAAGAAGGATATTTAAGTGAATGCATGAATATAAAGTTAGGATCAACCTTAAGAAGTGTGTTTTTGGAGTTAATTTAGGTAAATTGTTTGGATTCATTGTGTCTCATTAAGGCATTAAAGTTAACCTAGACAAAAAATGATCCATAATAGAGATGCTCCCATCAACCAATTTAAAGTAGCTATGTAGTTTGTAGGGAAAAATATAGTCTATTAGATGATTCATTTCTTAATTGGCTAACAAGTGTCATCATTTTACACATATTTTGAAGAAGGTTGTAAAATTTCATTAGGATGATGATTGACATAAATATTTTCAATAGCTAAAGGACTATTTATCAAATCCACCAATTTTATTGCCTCCTATGTTAGGGAAATATTCCTTTTGTACCTAGAAATGATAGACAAAGACCTAGGGGAACTTCTAGTTCAACATGATGATAATGGAAAAGAGTAGCCATATACTATCTAAGTCATACATTGGTCATGTATGAGCACAATTATACACAAATTAAACAAGCTTATTTAACTATGGTCTTTGTAGCTTAGAAACTATGACATTACATATTGAACAATAAGACCATGGTCTTTTTAAAACTAGATCTACTAAAGTATGTAGTATCCAATATAGCTTTACAAGGTTGTATGGCCAAGTGGATCATGTTTCTTAGTAATTTTGAAATATAATATGTGAACTATAAAGCCATCAAGGGGAAAGTTCTTGTAGATTAGCTTGTTGAAGCACCCCTTATAGATATATATCCACTCACATTCCAATTTATTGATGAATCCATAATGACCATAATTGAAACACATCTTGAGGAAAAATACTAGAAACTATAGTTTGATGATTCAATCATAGCACATAGATTAGGGGTAGGCCTTTTTTTATAACACCATAGGGGGATCTAATCCCTAAATAATTCAAAATAATATTTCCTTCTACTAATAACAAGGCCAAATATGAAAAACTCATGCCAAGGCTTTGATGGGTAGTAAAATGGAACATACACCATCTAAAAGGTTATGGTTATTCTTAGTTAATCATCAATTAGGTTATAGACAATTTTTAGACCAAAGATGACAAGCTAGTTCCCTACAAGGCCATGGTTGACACTCTCAAACAACATATTATCGACATCTAGTTTGAACATATTCCATAGGGTAGTAATGGAGTATTATATGTTATGTCTACCATTGGATCATTGATTCAACAAATAGATACAACCAAAGAATACAAATTTGTTTTTAAAACTAGCACCAAGTCATGAACCCTAAACCATTATAATGATCTATGATATTATTGGTCCTATATCTACTTAGTATTTGGACCTTTAAACTTACCTTCATGAACATGTTTCACCACTAAATATATCTTAAAAATAATCCAAATACTTTATTCATGATTCCCAATGTTATACCTTACTCAAACCAACCATATACTATTGTAGTTTCAATGGAAATCTTCTTTGTTGTTTACCTTGGGTAGAATCTACACTATCATTATAAGAAGTTAATGAAGGGGTATGTGGTACCCACACCAGTGAGGACATCCTATCCAAAAATATCTTACATACTACGTATTATTGGCCAATGATGGATGTAGATGCAGTTGTATATGTGAAAATATGTGATAAATTTTAATGGCATGCCAATCTGATACATGCCCTAGCCAATAATTTGAAACCAATGTTGATACCATGGATATTTACTACATGGGGCCTCAATCTCATTGGGAAGATAAAATTTGCCTCATTTAATGGTCATAAACATATCCTTACCACCACATAATACTTCACTAAGTGGGTTGAAGCTATACCCCTCACTTACATGACTGGAAAACAAATTTCAAAATTCATTTTCAACCATCTCATCTAGCATTATGGTATCCCTTCCAACATTATATCTAATAATGGCAGATCATTTAAGAATAAGGATGTTGAATTGCTATGTGCCAAGTATAAGATTACTCAACATTTTTCCATGGCATATTACCCTCAAGGTAATGGCTAGGTGGAATCATCAAATAAAATCATTCTCAACATCGTTAAAAATATTTTCAATGATATTGATCACAATTGGCACCTTAACATATTCCATGCTCTATGGGCATACCATACCAATCATTATACTCCCATCCATACTCACTTGTTTATGGTATTGAATCCATTCTTCCCATTGAGGTTGAGTTATCTTCACTAAGAATCCCTTTGAAGTATGTCCTAGATGATGAAGACTATCACATAACTCACCTATAAGAGCTAGATTTAATTAATGAGAAATGCATGGATGCATCCAATAACCTTCAAGCTTATCAAAATTGGCTCTATAACCAATAAAATCAGCATGTGAAACATATAGAATTCGATCTTGGTGATCTTATCCTCAAAGAGAACCAAAAGAATACCATGACCAAAAAGAAGCATAAAGGCAAGTTCATAGAAAACTATTTAGGTCCTTTCATCATTATTGTAGACTATGGCACTAGAGTATATAGGCTCACCAAACCAAATAGGTATGAACTTGATGAGCTGACAAACATTATACACTTCAAACATTACTTCACTTGATTGATTTTATGTATTTTATATGATGATCATTTTAAGTTATAACATATTATAAATATTATTCTTTTTAATATACCATTATGCCATTCTATCACCCTATCAACCTACTATTTAATCACTTTAGCTATCACTTATATATTCTACCATTACGTTCTATCAACCCAACATGTTTTGATCCTACCTACCTAACCTATTTGACCTTGGTTATTGGTCCCACTTTAAACATGTAGATTTAGATTAGTTTTAATTCTAGATAGAAGCCATATTTTGGAGCATTATGATAGATTATTGGTTGTTGCATCCTTCATTTCTTGTTTAGTTATATATCATGTTTGTTTGTGTGGGCCTAATTGTAACTTCCTATGGGCAAATTAGTGTCTCACTAGTCTTGTTACTAATTATAACTACCCATGGGCAAATTATTTTCATTGATTTGAGCTATTGTATCCTAGTTATAACTACTTATGGGAAAAATAGGGGAAACATTTGTTTAGTATGCCTTGACATACCAACTTGCCATTCCTATGTCATATTATACCATTATGCCAACTATGCCTATTTAATTTGAATTGGCTGCTACACTAGTCATATTCCTCTACTATAAGGTGGAACTACTATGACTTGAGGCCATTTTAGGAATATGTGGGTAGAACTTGATACTTTTTGAGGTCATCTTAGTCCCATGTATCCATGATCTCTCTATTTTATGAGGAATCTTTTAGTTTGAATTATCTCACCATTTTATGAGCTTGAATCATTTAGTATTTCATCATTCTCAATTGAGTTGAGATACTCAAAAATTACAAAAAAAAATTAAAATCTATTTAGAAAAACCAAAAACATTGACCACTTCTTTGCCTTAAGTATTCTAGGAACCCTCACTAAGTTACAATAAATCACTTGTCAGTTAGTTTCCCCATCCTTTTTGGCCCTTTTATCCCAAGCTCTTGCCATTTTGTTAGTTCATTCCCATATTCTTCTATCACATCTATCATTTTTTGTTTCTCATCATGTTTATTTTATCTCATATCCTTGGAGAGTTACATTTGGCTTGAAATTTTGTTAGATATTACATCCAAATTACTACATGGCAACTTCTGCTTACCTACTGCATCTAGAGACATCTCGACCACCCCCTTCCTTTTCTTCTATTCCCCAATCTTGTTTTTTTGTTAAGTTGTCACCTATTTTTTATGGGTAATGTACATCACCTCATTTGATCATAATATTTGTACTAACATTGTAATTAACTGTTATTTGTTTATTTGTTAATTATCTTTATTTTATTTGTTTTGTTTGTTGGTGTACCTATTTGTTTCCTTTAAAGTATTTTTGCCTCAAATCAATCTATATGTATCCATTGGGTGGTTACTTGTACATTATTATTGAGTTTATCTATATTCATACATAAAAACTATCATCATGTTTCTTATCATTAATGCATTGTTTTTCATTAAGTATTGGATCAAGATTCAGTCCTTATGCATATTTTAGCCAAGTCCTCATGGTGTTATATCATGATGCCTACCATCATGTGCTATAGTAAAAATAAGCTTTGAGGAGTCTACATGGCAAATGTAGTGATGATATCTCCTTGGTACTGACTTTAATAACCATCACAACCTAAGGCACATCATATCCTAAATAGAGTAAATGAACAACAAAATAATTATACTCCTTACTAGTTTAGACAATCATATCCCTACTATCAAGTTACCTAATTCATCTTTATCCTTTGTATCAATTTGACATCATCATGTTTGTAATCATCATTTTTCACTACTTGTTTTCAACTATCAGGGTATAATGCTTATAACTGCCTTTGGGCAAAACATTATACACCATCCCACTTGCATTTTTAGTGATTATAACCACCTTCAAGTAAATCATTATGTTTCCCCCAATTTGAGGGTTAATGATTATAACCACCTTTGGGAAAATCATTCAATTTCTTTACCTAAAAAGGGCTTATTTTCCATAATCAAGATACTAATGATTATAAATACTTATGGCTAAATCATTTTATACCATCCCACTTGAATATTCATATCATATTTGTCACTATCAAGGTCCAATGATTATAACCAACTTTGGTAAAATCATTACACACCATCCCACTTTCATTCTCAGTGACTATACTTGATCTTGGGTTACTCATTGTGTTTTCATCTATTTGGTCCACTTATTTCTTTCTTTTGAGGGGATTTTTTCTAATCCCTTTGTCAACCACTCCCTTAAGGGGTAGCCTATAGTTCATATATTTTTGTTGAAGTCATAACTATGCTTACAACTTGTAATGCCTTCCCAAATAGGGGTAAAATGTAGACATATAAAATTGTCCACCAATGGCTTCATACCAAACTTTGGATTAATTATTACCAACATTTTCACATCTAGCCCAAGAATTTCCAAATGTCTCAAATTTGGATTCATAAAATACAAATTGGCCTATAAATCAATTTAATTGGATCAAACACACACATCATTTAATTCAAAAATCAAATAATTTTTTTAATCAAATTCAAAATCAAATAAAATTCATAAATTGAATTATCTTTTATAAATTAAATGAATCATCAATAAAGGAAATTTAAAAATCAAATAATATCAAAGGGATTGATAATTACCTTTTATGAGTTGTCCAAAATCCAAAATATCCCACCCATGCCTATTCATTATTAATCTTGAGGTTTGGATACCTTTAAAATCTATTTAGGTTAATTAACTCAAAAAGGTAAGGTATGAATCCATTCTAATCCCCAACTAAACCTTAACTCACCTTGGATTGAGGTTAGTTGCTAAACCTATAAATACAAGCCTATGCCTCTTTATTTGCAGAGCTTAAACATAGTTTTGTTATAATGAAAGTTTTTGATCAAGTTTACATAACCATAGTGTTATAATGAAAAAATCACAAGACAATCCATTAAGATACATCAAGAAATCATAGCCAAACCATGATGCCAAGGGGAGAATGAGCCACTCAACACCATTTGCCAAAAATCTCATGAGCATAAGCCGTGCAAGTTAAATGAATAAATATAGTAGGGTATTCAAGGAATTGGTAGGGAATGGTGTAAGTTATTTCCATTTTTAGTTATGATTTGTTAATTATGTTTCTTCACCATGATCCTCCCTTCAATCGAGGCAAGATAGTGTTATGCTTGTTATTATGTTTATTTTCATTTTGATTTAATTTCATTGTGAAGATAAAATATGATATAACAACCCTTCTTGGATTCCTTGATTATAGTAATTAATCTAATTCATCTATAAACCATAATATTTATTCCATAAAAAAATATGTAATGTTTATATAAATTATGTTATTCTTAAAATAACATCAATTAAAGGTTATCGTAGGTTCATGAAATAGTGGGATAGAAAGGAGTTAAAGGCAATTAGATAGTAATATGTTTCTATTTACATGATTAAACAATAATTTTGGGTGAAATATCACACTAATATGATTAATGTAGGATCAATATATGCATGGGTACACCATTCCCCTAATGGTCAGATAAATTTTATTAACATAATAATAATAATAATAATAATAATAATAATAATAATAATATTAATAATAATAATAATAATAATAATAATAATAATAATAATAATAATAAAAGGAACATGTAACATGCCCTAATGTAACTTCAAAGAGGGACAAAATATATGCCCTAATATAATAATATTCTCCTTAAATGGTGAGATATAGTAATGAATCACACAATAGTAATATGCCACAATATATGCAATAGAATTAATAATATAGATCATGGAAACAAACATGTGATATCACATTTGATAGTCAATAATGTAACCACATAAAATCATGAAACCACATAAAGTAAATGACACCATAAAACAAATAAAAGTGATCAAAAGAAATGATAAATCAATAACATGTAAGTGACATGACTTAGAAATTAGATGGTCCTTTATATATAACAAAATAAAGTAAAATCAACATGTACATTCACACACAAGCATAGGTATGCACATGAAATAAATTGAGTAGTTATAGGGAAAACAAAAGAATGTACAATGAACCATAATGTATCCATGTAAAAAAAAACACAAGATATAAGATATTGTAATATATGTATAAGGAAATAGATAAATATATGTATGAAAATTAAAATTAGGAATGATAGAAATATATGTGTGATTATAATGTAAGGATACCAGGTGTGGGCACTGTGAAACTATGAAGAAGTTATAAATCCATGATCATATGTAACTTGTATATTTTGCATATAAATTATAATAACATGTATAAAATTTATATGAAAACATATATAAATATGTATATAATCAATAATATGTAACCATGTAGCCAAAACTAAAGGAAAAAATATTTTTTTAAATTTTTTATCATTTTTAGAACAATGGAACCAAGTAAGAAACATGAAAAGAAGTGTGTAAGGAAATAAATCTAAGGATATGTCAATAAATAAATAAATAATACAATATTAAAAAAGTAATATAGAATAAGAAACAAGCCAAGAGGAAACAATAAGAGCAAGCAAGACAACTAAGATAAAAAAAAATAGAAGCTAAAGTAGGGAAGTGAAAATAAACGTGAAGAGGAGGATCCCTATTAATCTAAAAATTTCCTATTAAATAAATGTACATTGGGGTAAAAAGTATTTATATATGTGTTATAATCATTTTTAAGTGTTTTCAATCTTTTGGAATGGGAAATAAAACTTTAAAGGAAAGGGGCAAAGAAAAAAATTAGTTAACAAAAACCAAGGGGATAAAGGATGCCATAACAAACCAAAAACATGAAAGAAGAAGGAAATTTAAAAATTAAAGAAATAACATAAATAAAAAATCTATAAGAACATGAATTAATAGAAAAATCAAGAGAGGAAATCTATAAAAATATATAAGGATTCATGATGAACCCAAAAGACATAAATGACACTAGTGAAGAAAGTATTTGAAAGACATGAAAAGTAAAGGAAAAATAGAAAAATAAGCAACGCATTGTAAAAAAATTCATTGAATCATATGAGAAGGGATAATAATTATACCCAATAGTCCTATTTAAATATCCATAATAGTATTCACATTCATCTTCATGATCAACATATGAGGATATCGTGGACCAAGAATATGAGGAGTCAATTGGGTCATTAGAAGTATCTGAAATGTAATCATGAGGCATACAAGAATTTTAATTATCATCACTAGGATTTATGAAATATAATCACAATTTATAAATTGACTTGAATGATCATTAATAGTATAGATATCATGGCAATGGGCTATTATAATAACTTCACCCTCTTTTAAAACCATTTTTATTGGACTATATAGTGGAAATTTCACTAGGTGTTAGGTGCTTTATTATGACCACATGTAAGAGGTTGTGATAAGACTACCTTATGATAAGATTGAATAGGTACTATAACACTATATGTTTTAACTTTAGGTTGTATAAAAGTTTTTTATGAAGAGTTTTGGGTAATACTTCTTGTTGTTCTTGTTATTCTATAGGTGGCTCATTAGATACTCCTCAAATAGCTACCACTTTGTTATTCTGAAAAAAATGGAGACATTGGTGTAATTTGGATGGAATATATTTCATTTTATTTATTCATGTACATTAAATAAATAAATCATATTTCCATTTATCCAAAAATACGTGAAACTAAATTAAAAGGGTCTTTGGGCCTACACTAACACATAATCTAATAACCCAAGTAGTGTCTATGTAAGACCATCATAACCTTAAAAAGACATGGTTATAACTTATAAAAATTGATGAAAATAAAATCTAATATAAATAAATGAAATTTACATATTTTTAAATTTGAACCATTGTCAACCATAATGTCATTTGTAATCTCAAGATGTGAATCAAATAAAGCTTGTATAAATAATGAATTATTTTTATAATAATCTATCCTAATATCATGATTATAAAATTTAATTTAAGTAACCTTTTGTTCATGCACCAATTACCACACCTATGAAACCATCCAAGATACGATTAGGTGATCCCATTGCTTGTTGTGTATTTGTTGCAATGTGAACATTATCTTGATTTTTAATTTTATGACTTAAAAGAGGATTGGTAAAGACATTAAATTTTTTTTTGATGGAGTAAATAATTTATTAAATTTATTATTGTCCTTCAACTTGAATAACATTATTATCAATCAGATATTTAAATTTATGTCTTAATGAAAAAAATTTATTGGTAATATGACCTAAATTTATATAATAATCATAATATGCATTCAAATCATAATGGTTAGGTAAATATTGAGATATGCTCAACTCATGCTGAGGGGGTAAATATATCATATTGCATTTAATAAATCATTTAAGAACTTGGTGAGGACTTTTAACTAGCTATGAGAACTATATGTGATCTTTATAAGGAAGGATAATATTATCAGGTGGTTTTGGTACCTTATTTACTACATTTTTGTATATCTTTCTTATCTTGAAAATTATCATTATCCTTAGACTTGAAAGTTTCTTTACATTTATATTTAGAGACACTAGAATAAGGTGAACTAATCCCACATTTTAAAACATCTTGGCATATAAAATTATAATCTCATAGTTGTAACCCATTTAACAAAGATCATCAAAAGGTGGATACACATTAAACATAACCTTGGCTTTGATTGATTGAATTAGATAATCAGATAAAATAATTTATAAATCACTATTAGGTAGGTGGTGAGCCATCTTCATATGTATAGTTTTATATTTAAGAATATACTCATTAATATAATTATTAGGTATTTATTTAAGATTTGAAAGCCTAATATTTTGGATAACTTTGATATAAAAATTAGATATGAAACTATAGGCCAATGCACTAAAATAAGACACAAAGCCTAATGGTAGACTATAAAACAAATTTGAGGCCTAGTCCTTAATACTTATAGGTAATATCATAGTAAAAAATATATCATTTTTCACAAAGTTAAAACATGAAGTAAACAAATCCATAATATGATGTAAAGGATCACCATTTTCATTGAATAATTAAAATTTAAGAACATATGAAACTAATAAGAATTTTTTTGATAAGGATCACATGAGACAACAAGTTGTGTACTATCTCATGATAATTGACCATGTGATTTGAATGTTGAGATCCTTTTTAAAGTTGTTAAATTTTATGTTGCATGTTTTGAATAATTTTTCAAGGAAATTTATCTTGATATGTAGGATCTAAAGTAGAATTAACATGTAATAATAAACAATCTATTATTTTGAACAAGATCATGAAAAAAAGGTGTACCATGAAAACTAGATCAAAAAGGTCTATAAATAGTAGGAGGCAAAAAATAATAATCAATCCATTTGAATGTACATATTAACTTGAGTATTATTAGGAAAATGGACATAGGATAAATATGAGGATGAACCTCATGATTTTATGTATAAAGAGAATGTATAGTAGGTGGAATGGAAACATTCAAGATTAATTTGTAAAGTTTTATTCATAAATTAAATATTCATTATGTAAATTTAACTTATTTTATCCCTCTCTATCCCCATAAATCATAACTTCAATTCATTTAGGATATGACAAAAGATAAATATCAAAGCTAAGTATGTCATGTTTAAACACAATATTAATTTTTAAAACATAAGCATCACTACAAGAATTTTTATTAGAATCACAATTATAATTATTTGAAACATTTGTATTTTCATCATCTACATTTTTAACATTTGTATTATCATCTATATGTGTATCAATAGGAGGATCACTAATTTCATCAATAATTTCCACTTTATTTTCCAAATAATCATGATTACCCATCAAATTATTTTGAGCCAAATTAATATGTAAACCCCTGAATCTATAAATTCACCTAATAGGTATTTTAGACATATATTTTTTAATTTTAATAAAATATAAACATATGAAATAATTTTGGGTTAATGATATCCACTAATAAATAAATACATATAAAAATCATAATTGAGATAACTACAACAACAAACCCTATAGGGAATTAAACCATGAACTAAGGCTACACATTTTAAAATCATTGGTTTACCAAAACATTTTTAAAAAATGGGTGCACAATTATTTAAAACACTATACCAATAATGTAAAATAATGGCACAATAGACATGTAAGATAAATACAATAAATTAAATTTTCATGTGTGTTAATATGAATGGAAGGAAATTAAATAACTGGTTAATTGAAAATAAAATTTAAGATAAAGAGATGTGCACTTGATTTATCTAATTTTTAAATTGACTAATAATGCATGAAACTAGTTATATAATGGTGCAGGAGAGATCTTAGAAAGATAGAAAGATATTTGATGATGACCAATTTAATATTGTTCTAAAAATTCTAATAACCAAAATTATATTTTAAAATTGATAGAATATACCAAAAGTAGTCAAACAGATCTAAAAATGGCTCTATAAATACCTAGGGGTTAAAAATTCCTAAAACCTTTAAGTATCATAATTCCAAAATTATCTCGCTGATAAGTAGAAATATGCATGCAAATGTTAGAATGTCTTCTCATTTTATGAAACCCTAATCTTTACACAATCTAGCAACACATTAAAAAATAAATTAAATATGCAATGTTAATGCCTTAATCCTCTTTGAGGGTTATAACTACATATTCATGATGAGATTAGGGCTCAATGTAATTTTAATGCATGTGACTGACCCCATTTAGGTTATAACATAGACCATCTCTTCCTCGTATCATAATCACTAATGACATATGCTATAGTTCAACTCTTCTTTTGGTACAACTACACAACCACAAATATTTAGTAGATAGATATCAAAATAATAGATAATTATGTAAGTTCCTTGATAAGTGTGAGATGTATATGATTTATATGTAACTCAATAACTTCATTTCTTGGTAATAGGATATGACACATGGATTAAGGTATATTTTTATATATGTGCATCAAATCAAAATACATTTTTGCATAGGGCAACCATGTAATGGTGTGAAGGCACATGAAATAAATGCATGGAAGGAAAAATCACCCATAAATAACTCAAAAACTTTTTTAATACATTGAACATAGTCAAGCCACTTTTAGGATGCTCTAAAAATAGTCAATATATTAAAACTCATGTAAAAAGAGTCCAAACAAACTATAGTATGATCGGTTGAATCCTGAGGTAGGTAACTATTAGATTTGAATATGTTTATGACTAAATTTGGATGATTAAAGACTATAAAGGGTCCAATGTGAAGTGAAAGTGCATTAAAAGGATTAAATAGACCATGAGTAGCCTAAATGGTAATCAAAGTTGATATAATCATTGAAAACTCATTTGTAAACACATGTATTTAGTGATAGAAAGATATAGTCATATAAATATCAAATTTAATATGTAACCCAATATTGTTAGGCCAAAACCAAATCTTGAGAAGTGAGGTTATAAAAATAAAATAATGGAAAAGTGATATGAATCAATTATATCCCATAAAGAAGGACATGTGTTATTCCCCACTATAAAAACATACCCCAATATGGATAAAATATAGTGATAAATGTACCAAATTTACTAATCATAATGTGACTAAGATGTTTCAAGGACATATGGTGAAAGGTATTCTTGATATAAGTAATGTAAGATAAAGAGACACATGGGTGCATCATACCCCCAATGGATAGATTAGTTGATAAGTAGAATGATATTCAAAATAGAGGAACAAGTGATATGACCCAATGTAATAATATGCCCCTAAAATGGAAACATATAACAATGAAGAACATAATAGAGTATTATCCAATAGATGCGTGGTATAGATAATTGAAACATAGGCACCAATCATAGTATAACATAAGTAGTATCTTGATTGATATATATTATGCAACCAAACATATGATATTACATAATATAGTTAATAATGTAGCCGCACACAATTATATAACCACATAAAGTAAATGACACCATCGAATGAATAAAAGTTACCAAAAGAAATAAGACATCAATCACATGTGTGTGACACAACTTGATATCTAGAAGAACCTATATATATATATATATATGTATATATAACATAAGACAAAATAAGAAACATGTAGAATCACACACATTAAATCAATTAAGTACTCATAGGGAAAATGAGAGACCATGGAATGTTACCAAAATGTATCCATATAACTAGGTACATAATATGTAAGCTATATCAACATATATATAATAAATTGGATAAATATACATATTAAAATCAAGAGTAGTAGGATATAACTTTAAACCCACTTAAAAATTCTCCTAGTATAAGCATGCCTCCAATGTAAGGATGACTATGGTTGTAGCCACTATGAACGTATGAATTAGTTAAAAATACATGATCATATGAAAGAAATATATCATCCATGATTTTGGATACATATGATGGTAACAATACCATCCACATTATGTAGTTGTATTAAATTGATGAATAAAGGATACTCATATGAATTTCATAGAGATGATAACCCTTTCATATGTTATAAATTAAATGCATCTCAATCACAATTATTTGATTCATTCATCATCCTGCCTTCTCTAGTTATACCTTGGGATGGAAGATAAACATATGAAGTCAGAGTGTCAAGTAATGATAACTAAAAAATAGAGAAATAAAATTTACACATAGACTAACAAGAGTTACATAAAAAATGAGTCCAAATAATTTAAACTAACACAAATAAAGATGCAATTATAACTACAAAATTTATAGGAGGATTAAGTAAGATGGAATAAAGAATGATTCCAAAAGAAATAGTTAAAAATTCAATAGTTACAAATAAAATAATTTGAAAATGAAAAGTTATAAAAAGAACCAAAAAGGCTCCAAATAGAATAGGAAAAGTCACATAAGATATAATTAGAACAAGTAATATATAAAATGATCATGAAGATAATATAGATAAATAATAGTCTATTCCTGATCTTCATTTACTAGTTAATTTAGAAGTATAATATGGTCATTTTTAATAGTATTGTGAAATTGTTGATGATGAATCTAACATGGTTAATTAACATATGATAAACTATGTAAGTTAAAATTCAACCCTTAAGATGAGTATTTACCTCATAATTTATTCACACCTACTAGTCTAGGAGTATATCAAGATGATTCAAAATCACTAACTAAAATAAACTAGATACAAAAAACAAATATATTGTAGGTATGGCTAAAGATGACATTGTAAATATTGTTTATAATATTAGATATTAGATGGTATTTTCATAAAATTTAGTGAATAATGTGGTTCCTATTGTAGCATATAGTTTCACCCTTGTGGGAGAGTTTTTTAGGCTCTCTCACTCCTAACTACACTATTGGATAAAACCTTAGGATGTGGGTATCTTGTAATGAGTTTGAACCTCTACAAGAGGTTGACTTCCTCTTCGTAGATCACATAAACTAATACTTCTACTTTGAAAAGGGATAAAAATGGGGTATATGATGACAAAGATAACTAAAGGGGTGATGCACCAAATTAACTAACACTCAAATAAGATTGAAATAAACACTAATTCAACATAGAGACAATATTTACTCACACATTCTCACAAACTAGCCAATTTGCATCAATATTTATTAAACTAGGATCACTAAGTAATATGTGAATCAAAGAGGGGTTATAAAAATCACACTAAGCATCCATTAATGGTGAAAAAAGATCAAGTTCAAACCTAAAAATAGCTTGAAAACACCTAAAAAGAGGCAAGAAATAATGATAATGAACATGGAATAACACTTCTTCAAAAATTCATTATGCACAAGCTTAATAGACAAAATTTAAAGGAAATATATAGGTGAAATAATAATCTTATCACCTCAAAAGGTAGTCCTTAAAATTTTTGACATAGTATTCCCTTGTCAAATGAGAGTATCCATTACAAATGAGGAAGAAATGAGAGATATAGGAGAAAAAGAAAGAGAGAGGGAAGAAACAAGCACTCACAAATCAATAAATTAGGTAAAAATAACTTCCATGGAGTCTCAACCAAATTTGGATCAATTATCACTAATCTCCTCTCAATAAATTAACCTTCATTAGTCCAAAGAGTCTTCAAGCCTTCCCATTGGCCTAAAAAAATAATAGAAGATGAAATCCTTTGAGGATGATGATGTCACGTTAGAATCTCATGAGAAAAGTATTCAAAGACTTATAAAACAAAATGAATTATCCAAATTTCTTTCCCAATCTCCAAACTCTACCTCTTGGACTTCTATGCCCCCCTCCACTTGTACTTCTAGAATATGCTTGGCATATGGCTAGTTGACTTGGCATTTGATGATTAACTAACCATGGAAGTTATCTTTTAGAGTTCATTTTTCATGTTTTATTTTATTTTAAACCCTTATTTACACCTCTAACCTGTAAAAACTCCATAAAACCTACAAATCTCATAGACTCCATTGATGGAGGTCTCCAAGCGTTATCTTCAACTAGCCATCCTGAAACCTACTTCTAAGGCCATTTAGCACCATGAAAACCACTCTAGACCTATAATATATTTATATACATCCATATCATGCATATAATGGAGAAAAAAAGTTTTGTGCCACCTTTAAGACCTATAACAATGGTGGAAATCACCATTAAACTTGTAACATTTCATAAATAGTCAAAAAACTTAGCTTTTTAACCTTTCAACTCATCAAGACTCCATAAAAACCCATGGAAAGGCCTAAAATTTCAATATAATGATTATTCATGCTTTATTATGCCTATTATATACATTTCAACCATTTATTTATTCAAATACCTATAAATATAGGTATTTTTAGGCCATTTTGGGCCTCATAGGCACCCATACATGCCAAAATATTCAAAAAAAAAAGGTTTTAAAAAAGTGTGAGAGAGTATTATACACATTAAAGTTTATTTCCAATTCAATATATGCCGTTTAATGCACCTATGAGTCCAAAAACCCAAAACTGGTCAAAAATGCTCCTTATGTAGCTCAGACAAACTGACCTTCTTGATGATTGTTTATAAAATTTATAACTCTGTTACATAACTTATTTACACATATATTTATTCCATATACCACTTAAAAATCCACGAAAATATTGTTCTCCCATGTAAAAGGTATGAAAAGATACATACATAAATAAATGTGTTTATAGGGTTTGCAAGCATTCTAGACATACTTATTCTCTTAGAGATTTTTCATAATTATCAGGAACTTAAAATAATAAATACATAATTAATTTAAATTAAATATTTTTAATAAATACATACTAAAATAATTTTTCCTAACTCCTTATGGTATGAAAGATACAAGCATCTGAAGAGGGGCTAAAACTAGGTGTCTTAGACTACAAAATTTGAATTTACTCTAAAGGACCAATTTGGTATTATCTCCTTCTCTTATTTTATTCAATACATATTAACATAACCTAAAAAATATCATAATATAATTTTTAATGTGTCATATTTCTTAGAGGGTTTGAAAATGCCTTGGGGAGGTCACAAAAACATCTTAGTGAACATGTCTTCCCTCCCAAGAAATTTTGTTGTGATGATTGAACTTTCCTCATGAACTATAATATTAATTTTATCCATTAAGATAAAATTATATTAAAACACCTTGACTATAGTTTTTTGTCATATGTGATTGCTTTATGATAGTTTAATATGGTTTTCAGAGTCCTTACAATCCTTCATACTTAAGATGGTCTCTAACCCTATTAACCCCTTTTTGACAGTGTCTTCATGGGATGGGAGAGAATGTAAGAATGTTGAGATGATAAATTATTATTATAAAATTTAATTAAGTGTGTTAGTATCATGAAAATAATGATAAATGTTTGTGTATGAAAGTGGGTATGAATGAAACAAAATGATGGTGATTAACAGTACTATCAACATGTCAAGTTAGGTTGAAGGGTCATATGAAAGCATAATCATAACCTAAAATACATATATAAATTGTTATGAAATTTAATTAGGAAAAGGAGGTGAAAAAATTAAACCTAGGAGTATGCTAGGAACCTTAAAAAATTCTAAACAACCTTAATATATACTAATAATGGCTTTGCAAGTTGTTTCTTGATTAAGGCAAGCTTTTCATGTTTATATTTCTCTATATTCATTGTAAATTTGAAAAGTATGATGCACTAATCTATTTTTGATCATTAATTCACTCAAATTAACCTCTTCAAACTACTCATTACCTCCTTTCACTCTGAGATAGGACTAATATTGTTGTAGATGATGTTTTGGCACATAAGACTAGTCCTCATTTGACCTATGAAGGATTTTATTAGCTAATAAGGATTGATGAGAAAAAATCACTTGAGTAAATTTATTTGGAATAAGGAGGTGGAATTTCCATTATAATTATAACCTAGGCTTTTCTCCAAAACTGATCAAATGGCCCTTTCACAAGGACAAAATAAGAAGTGGGTTTTATGCCATAAGTACCTTCTCAAGAGGAGTTAACTAATGAAAACATTGGAATATGTCATATTTGACCCTATAATAACTCCCCTAAAACAATTCTTCCTCATTTAATTTTTAAATGAAGAAAAAAATAAAACATAGACCATATCTAAATGAGTAGGCCATCTAGGCATCCATACATTGTTATCAATTTTTCATAAATATGGGGAGATTAACTACACTACCAATGCCACAAAGTGGAAGTAAGTTAGGTTCCCTATCACTGACCAAAATATTATATCCCAACCTCTCTCTCCTGATTATACCAAGTAAAAATTTAAGGCTTTCTTAGATTTGTCCAAGACTACCCAAAATAGTTTTTCCTTAGCATGAAGAAACATAACCTTGCCTATGAAATCCAACACTTGGTAAAGTTTTTTATGATGTAAATTAAATTTCCTTCCTTCTTGAAACGTTCTAAAGTGCTTGGACCTCCATTAATGGTATCAAACCTATTTCATGCTTAGTTTGTACCTTTTCCTGACCTTTTATAGTTCTTATGTTTGAATCTAATTTTATATGACTATGAGAGTATATTAAGGACACTTTGAATGCCTACATATTATAGCTAATCCCCTACATTAAGCAAAACCTTCAAAAACATGTTCAATCAAAGCTCCAAAATGCATGTTTTTGTTCTCAAACTCCTCTCCTCCACTCCAAATGACTTGAAATGGTCTTTAACATGTAAAAATAGGTTAAAATCACCATAAGGAGGCGGGAATAACTCAAAACCAATTTAAGTTCCTTAAAAGGTTACTTTTTGCACTTGAAATTTCTATTTAGAAGACTATTAAGTCATCTAATGCACTTTTGGGAGTCTTTTGGGAAAATTAACTTCATTAGAACTTATTTATAACCCATTATAATATCTAATACTTTTTAAAAAACTCTTTCTTTCCCCTAAATTCTCAAACACCCTAAAAACCTGTTGGATCCTACACTTGTAGTTCAAGACCCATTTCTAGGCCTTTTCCTCAAAATATCCAAATTCACCTTAAATCTTGCTTAAAGTGTTTCAAAATCTTGAAAGGGAGATGAAGTAAGGTCACGAGGTTTATTTTATATTTATTCCATTAGATCATCCACTACACAAGGATTCACTCAGCTCTTCACACCACACCAGGACCTTCCATGATATTGCACTGCATCATCAAGTCAGGATTAAAAAGAGACTAGTCATGTGGATAAAAGGTTAATGAATGGTCCAAGAGAGTGGTATGATCCATCTAGGTAAAAGTTTCATATGTAGTCTAATTTTTGCCAACATTTCTAGTGACCTCCTAAGATTACATGCCTATCTATGCAAATTACTAATGGCTTGAATCTTATCCATTGGGATTATGGGGTCACAAGACTCTCTTCCCATCTAGTATGAAATTGATATAAGGCTATCCAATTCTGAATACTTCCTCTTGAATTATTAAGGAAAATAACAAATAAAACTAACACTATGCCCAAGGAACTTAGGGAAGGGAAACACACAACTGAAAAGGAAAATGTGCACAAGACATTTAGAGGAAAACATAACTAGTAAAACTAAAACTAACATATACTTTCTTCTTAGATCAAATGGGAAGATTTTAGCATCATTCACTTGTTAGTGGATAAGGAAAAGAGGCACCCTAATTTTGTGAGCTCATAATAGTTGGATTAAGATGCCTAATTTTTGACTATTTTGGTGTGCTCTCTAGTGGATGGAAAGGGACAAACATGTATCCAATGTAGATAAAATTCATTACTAGTTTAAGAATTGCTTCATATTTCTCATCACTCTTGAGAAAGCTTGTAAAAAGACTTCATTTAATTTATTTAAATCAACTACATTTTTTTCACTTAGTGGATCAAAAATACCATATTCTTCCACACTTTTCTTGTGCAAATTATTATTTATCATGCATAGAGAAACATTCTCATAGTTTTATATAAGAATTACAAGTCTCTTAGCCTCCTAAAACTCCTTGGTTATGCCAATGAACCACTGCCACAACTCTTCAAGATCTTCACTGGTATGTTTCTCAAATTATATCACTTAAGCACTTAAGATGTATCATTAATCAACCTCATTCAATATTTCATATTATTTTTAAATTAAAAATGAGGGTTGATTTGACCAACCAAATTCTAAAACATCACACTTGTCTTGCTCAAGTCTGATTTGCCTTCATCTAGCTCCAAAATATCAAGGCTATCCTAAATTGATACCTCATTTTGAAGTGGACCAACCTCTAGTACCTAGATTTAATCCTTCTTTTCATTTATGTAGAATAAACATTTAGTAGTCCATTTAAGATCTCTCCCATGTTCATATTGAGGATTATCTTATTCAGGCTCTTCACTAGTGTCAAAGCCATGCCAAGAAGGCTGGTCCAAACCTAATTTTTTCACTTCTAAATGAAGTTGGATGGCTATCACAATATATTAATCATATACATTTGTATTTTCCTCTTGTTTCTCACATATGATTTCAATATCCTCCTCTATCTCTATGCCTTCCCTGATTAATTTCCATGATGGAAATGTATAATAACTAACTTATTGTCTTCTTATCCTTGAATAGGCCTATGAGAGAGTGTCATCATTAGTGAGGTCATGATATAATCATGATCATCATCATAAAGAGAGATCCATTATGGGATGGCTTCATGTTTTTAAATTGAATAATCTTCATTTTCTCTCCATATAATAGGTCATCCTTTGCAAATGGAGATGGTGGGAGGGCAAGAAGGTCCACTTGGTGGAGTATGAACATAAGGAGTTATGGGATGCTCTTGTGTAAGAGTGGGATGAATATGCTCATGAGGGAGAGTGTGTGTAGGGGTGTAAGAGAGTGGTCTAATTTTTTTTGGTTTGATATGTTCTCCCTTCCAATTCTCTAACACCTCTTCAATGGTTAGTACCCACTCTTTCATCTCTATCTTCTCAAAATGTGGATAATCACCTTATTCAATGGATTCCCACACATTTAAAAACTTATGCAACAATCTCCTTATCCCTTACATGGCATGTATGAGGAACTCATTTCAAATTCTAACCTCCTTAACGATTTTTATGATTTTTCTCCCTTCATCTAGTATTGCTTGTCTGATTCTAGACAAGAATGGGCCATCACAAGGTTGGTGAGGGGGTTGATTTGAAACTCTTGGAGGTTGAGTTTGAGGCTATTAGTGGGGAAAGGACACATAAGAATGATTTCACTAAACTTGTTGATCCTCATAATGTATCAACACATTCTCCAACCTTTGGACCATTATTCTCAAACACACTTTGTTCTCACTCTCATAATCTACCCATTGTTCATCCTCACAAACTGACCACCTATTCTTGAAAAAATAAAGAGAAATTATTACCTCTTATAGAACATGGACAAGGATGATTAAATAAAACTCTAAACCCCTACCAATATTCCTTATCAACTTAATATAATATGATAATGATTGTTTTAATCCTAATAAGGATGTAACATGATACACATAGTCTTGACAAAGGGAATTAGAGGATTGATTCAAATGTAAAGGAGGTTTATCTTGGTCATACATAGGGGTAGGAGGGAGGAAAATTCCATGATATGTATGATATTTTTCTTGATTTCCACTTGGGAGGAACACATAAAAATTATTAGCTTGATAAGTGTGATGTTGAGGTAGAGAATGAGCATATTGATCAAAATATGTTTGATTATACATACCAAAATCTAAAATTAGTCACTTAGGCTATCTGACTAGCTGATGTTTATAGTCTAGTTACCATTAGTGTTTCCAAACATGACTCCAAAGGTTGATTGCACTAAAATTCAACATTGAGAACATTTTAGTGAGATGCAGAATGTAGTAGTAGTCCCCTTGGGCATGCCATAAACTATTATAGAATAAAATTTCACCCTTATGGGAGAGTTTTTAGGCTCTTTCACTCCTAGTTACACTATTGGAGTAACCTCATGTTTTTCATATCCTATAGTGAGTTTAAACCTCTAGAGAAGGTTGACTTCCTCTTGTTAGATCACCTAAACTAATACTTTTACTTAAAAAAGGGATAAAAGGGGGTATAAGATGACTAATAACACTAAATGGGTGATGAACCAAATTAAGTAACTCTTAAATAAGATATCAAAAAAACACTAATTCAGAATAAAGACAATATTTACTCACACAATCTAAAAAGATAGCCAATTTCCATCAATATTTCTCAAACTAGGTTAACTAAGCGATAAATGAAGCAAAGAGGGGTTCTAAAACTCACACTAAGCATCCATTAATGGAAAAATCACCTAAACTAATAATTATGCTTGGAAAATGGATAAAATGGGGTATAAGATGAATAATAACACTAAAGTGGTGATTCACCAAATTAAGTGACACTCAAATAAACTTGAAATAAACACTAATTCAGCATAAAGACAATCTTTACTCACACAATCTCACAAACTAACCAATTTTCATCAATATTTAATAAACTAGGATCACTAAGAAATATATGAATCAAAGATGGGTTCTAAAAATCACACTAAACACCTATTAATGACAAGAAAAGCTTAAGTTTAGACCTATAAATAGCTTGAAAACACCTAAAAAGAGGTCAAAAAGGAGGATAATGAATATGGAAGAACACCTATTCACAAAGCCATCATGCACAAGCTTACTAAACATAATTTAAAGGTAAAATATAGGTTAAATAATAATCTTATTACCTTAAAAGGTAGTTCTTACAAATTTTGACATAGTTCTCCCTTGTCAAATGAGAGTATGCATTATAAATGGGGAAGAAATGGGAGATATAGGAGAAAAGGGAAGAGAGAGAGAGGAGAAACAAGTACTCAAAAATCAATAAATGAAACACAACCACCTTTTAGGGATTCTCAACCACATTTGGATCAATTATCACTAATATCCTCTCAACAAATTAACCTTCATTAGTCTAAAGAGTCTTCAAGCCTTCCCATTAGCGTAGAAAGGTACTAGAAGATGAAAACCTTTGAGAGTGAAGATGTCACATTAAAATCACATCATAAAAGTCTTCAAAGACTTGTAAAACACAATGAATTCTCCAATTTGATTTCTCAACCTCCAAATTCTCCCTCTTGGACTTTTATGCTCCCTCCACTTGCACTTATAGATTATGCTTGGTATATAGTCAGTTGACTTGGCATTTGATGCTTAACTAACCATGGATGTTATCTTTTAGAGTTCATTATTTTATGTTTTATTCTATTTTAAAACCCTCTTTTCTCTTCCAACCTATAAAAAATCCATGAAACCTACAAATCTCATAGACTCCATTGATGGAGGTCTCTAAGCTTGAGCTATCTTTAACCTACCACCCTAAGACCTGCTCCTAAGGACATTTGACACCATTATAACCACTTACAGACCTAAAATGTATTTATGAACATCAATATAATTCATATGATGGAGAAAACAAAGTTTCATGCCACCTTTAAGACCTATAACAATGGTGAAAATCACCATTAAACTTGAAACATTTCATAAATTGATTAAAAAATGTGGGTATTTAAACCCTTAGATCAGAAAGGCACTCTAAAAACCCTTGGTAAGGTCTCAAAGTTCCATAAAATTATTTTTTAGGGCCCACTAGGCATTTTACATGCATTTAAACTATTTGTCTATTCAAAGACCTACAAAAATAGGCATTTTTGGGCCATGTTGGGCCTCCTAGGCATCCACACATGCCAAAATATTCATAAAAATTGGTTTTTTACAAGATTTATATATTATTATAGACATTTTATGTGGTTTCCAAGTGATTATAGGCCATTTCATGGACCTATGAGTCTAAAAAGCCAAAACTGGTCAAAAAGGCTCCTTAGGTAGCTCAAACAAGCTCACCTTCTTGATGATTGTCCATAAAATGTAGACCTCCATCATAACTTATTTTAATGTATATTTATTACATAGACCATTTCAACATACTTGAAATGTTTGGGCTCCCATGCAGAAGCTATGAAAAGATGCATACATAAATAAATTTGCCTATGGGATTTATAAGCATTCTAGACATGCTTATGCTCTTATCAAATTTTCATAAAACTTAGGATCTTAACCTACCTAAATACATAATTAATTTCAATTAAATATGGGTAATAAAAACATATTAAAATAATTTGGACCAACTCCTTATGGTATGAAATATATGAGCATCTGTAGAGGGGCTCAAACTGTCTGTCTTAGACTAGAAAATTTGAATTTTGTCTAAAGTGTCAATTTGGTATTGCCTCCTACTATTATTTGCTTGAATACATCTTCATGTCACCTAAAACATATAATAATATAATTTTCAAGGTGTCATCTTGCTTAGAGGGTTTGAAAATGCCTTGGGGAGGTGACAAAAACATCTTAGTAAACATGTCTTCCCTTCTAAGCAATTTTGTTGTGATGATTGAAACTTCCTCATGAACTTGAATATGAATTTTATGCCTTTAATATCACATTATATTTTAACACCTTGACTATAATTTGTTATTTTAGGTGATTGATTTATGATAGTTTAGCAGGGTAATTAAGGTCCTTATAGTCCTTCATACTCATGATGGTCTTGAGCCCTACTAACCTCTTCTTAATAGTGTTTTCATGGTATGGGATAATATGGAAGGGTGGTGATATTATAAATTATGATGGTAATATTTAATTAAGTGTTTTAGGATCACGAACATAGTGAGAAATGGTTGTGTATGATAGTGGGTATGAATGAAATAAAATAGAGGTGATAAAGAACACTATGAGCATGCCAAGGATAACTTGAAGGGTCATATGCAAGAATAAACATATGATACACTAAATATATCAATTTGGAGTAAATTTAATTAGGATAATGAGGTGAAAATGAAACTTACTAGTATTCTAAGAACCTTAAAAAATGCTAAACAACCTTAATATACACTAATAAGGGATTTACAAGTTATTTCTTGATCAAGGCAAGATTTTCATGATTAGATTTCTCTATCTTCATTGGAAATTTCAAAAATATGATTCCATAATCACTTGATGCTCATAAATTCCACTCAAATTAAACTCTTGAAACTACTCATTACCTCCTTTCGCTCTAAGATGAGACTAAGACTTCTATAGATGATGTTTTGCCACATAAGACAAATCCTCATTTGACCTATCAATGCTTGGATAAACTACTAAGGCTTGATGAGAAAAAATAACTTGAGTAATTTAATGTCTCATAAGGACTTAGAGTGTCCATTATCCTTATAACCCAGGTTTTTCTCCAAAATTAATCAAATGGACCTTTCACAAGGACAACATAGGAAACATGTTTTATCCCATAAGTACCTTCTTGGGAGGATTTAGCTGATGAAACAAATTTTAATAGGTCATATTTGACCCTATAATAACTCTTATAGAACCATTACTCTTCCTTTAATTCTAAAGTGAATAAACAAAAGAAAACTTGGGCCTTATTTGGATGAGTAATCCATCTAGACACACCTACACTATTAGTAATTGTTCATAAAGATGGGGAGATGAACTAGAACATGAATGCCAAAAAATGTAAGGCTAGTAGGATACATATCACTTCCCAAAATATTCTCACCCAACTCTCTCTCTCCCTCTCTCTCTCTCTTGATTGTATCGAGTGAAAATTTGAGGCTCTCCTTGAGTTGTCCAAGACTGCCCAAAATGGATTTTCCTTAGCATTAATAACCAAAAGCCTACCTATGAAATATAATATTTTTTCAATATTTTTTATGATTTAAATGTACTTTCCTTCATTATTTAAACCTTTTTATGTTTTTGGACCTCCATTAATGGTAGAAAACTTATTTATGCCTACTTTGTAGCTAATAGGTTTTCCTTATCTATGATAGTTCTTGTGATTGAATATGATTTTAGAGTCATATGAGTGGATATTAGGGACACAATTTATGAATTTATATGATATATAATACATTTAATTAATCAAAACCTTCAATAAACTTTTCAAGCAAAGCTCCAAAATGCATCTTTTTGCTCCCAAACTCCTCTCCTCCACTCCAAATGACTTGATATGGACTTGAACATGTTTAAATAGGTAAAACATGCCATAATTATGTGGGAGGAATTAAAAAAAATTTAACTTCCTTATAAGGATACTTTTTTACTTGATATTTCTATGTAGAAGACCCTCAAGTGACCTAATGCACTTTTGGGGGTATTTTGGGTAAATTAGCTTTGTTAGACCTTGTTTTTGACCTATTAGAATATATAAGACTTTTTTAAGACATATTTATTTCCCTTGAATGCTCAAACATCCTAAAAATTTGTTGGATTCTTCACTTATAGTTCAAGACCCATTTCTAGGCTTTTTCCTCAAAATCTCCAAATTCATCTTAAAGATTGCTTAAAGTGTTTCAAAAGCTTGCAATGGACATTAGGTAAGGTCATGAGGTTTTTTTATCTTTCCACCATTATATCATCCACTAAAAAAGGATTCACTTAGATCCTCATACCACATCATGACCTTCTAGGATACTACATTACATCATCAAGTCAAGACTAGAAAAAGACTAGTCATGTGGGTAAAAGGTCATTGAATGGTCCAAGAGAGTGGCTTGATCCATCTAGGAAAAAATTTTGTATGTAGGAAAATTTTGGCTAAAATTTATAAATGAGGATTTTAAAAATCATTCATCACACATATATCCTCTCATTCTTAATATTCACATTGATGGAAAGAAATGTACCGAGATCAATATTACATCTTCTCATGAAGTGAATATATGTAATATGACATGTATCCAACATATTGAGATAAAAACATGGGTAATATTATTGTTCCTCAATGCTCCATTGGATCTATTGAGTTTCTAGTAATACTTGGTTCAAAAACATGTTTTATTATATATCACATCAACCTTACATTACATCAATATAATGGAACATTAAGAAAATCATGGATGATAGCAACAGGTGAAACATTGGGTAAATATTATAATTATGTTACATTTTATCATTAAATTATATTGGTTACAATTTTAAAACAAGTCAAATTAGTAGTTAATGAATAGATAAAGTAAAATATTTATTTAACTAACATTCTAATAATGACATCCATTACCATCATAACAATGACACATGACATAACACATACGACAAAGCAAAAGAAATTGAAAATTTCTAATCCACTATATGTTTCAATTTGTTTTAAATATATCACTAAAAATAATAATAATAATATTTAATACCAAAATTTTAGTAACAATAAGATAATTATGATCATGATTATGTAGAGGATTCATATGATACTTTTGATAACATATAAACTACACATCGACATCTCATTCCAATTGGTGCCTTAACATAAAATTCAAATGGTGATTACATATGTTAGACATAAAATCCATGGGAACATCCTATGGATCAAGTTACTAATTAAATAAAAAACATTCAAATAATCAAAAAAATGATTGTACACAACTAACTTATTGATTAGCCATATAATGTTATTTTTCTACTTCTTACACATGTAATTGATTTGTTCAATTATTCTATCCCTTGGATCTTAGTGAATTTTTTGCCTCTTGGATTTTATTTATTACTTTCCTATATTTGAACATTCCAAGATAATTATTTATACTACCATCATTTTCCATTTAGCTTATTATTTTCACAATATAAATAGAGTAAATTGCATTTTTTCATTAAATAAAGTATCATCCAGTAATGGTCAAAACCAACTACCATAGTTGTCATGTATAAATTTTCATATCCAAATTTAAAACTGAGCAAACAAAGCTTTAATAAATCATTTTTTAAATATTCCATTCAATTCTTATTGACACCATGAAAAAAAATTGTGTATTATATTAATCTTATACGTGAGTCACATGGCTTGACAAGTGTACATTTTATGATATAATGATGTACAATAATTCCTTTACATATTTATTCTATCTCTTGCATGATTTTAAATCGCATTCACATATACAGTGGGAGCATATTTCTCATAGATGGCCATGCCATCATTTATAGTGTATAATTTAGCTTGACACATGTTGCAAATTATTTAGATCCCTTCCTTTTATTCTAATTTTAAAACCATGGTTTAATTACTAATCTATTTTTTTATAGTTTCAAAATTAAAAAAAGATACAAAAATATTCATATATTTCAAAAATACAAAAACATTCACAATATTATAAAAAACCAAAATGGTTTAGTTACATGCACCATTTGGTTTCCCACCTGTGATATTATAGTAACTCTAGAGGGTCTCACATAAGCATAGAGAGACTCAAATTTGAGATACTACACAAGGAATCACAATAGATCCCACTCATATGCTAGTATGTTACTTGGTGATGTTGTTATTATGGATCATCTAATTTTTTGGAAATACATTATGATTAGTTTTCCTATGGTTCAAGGTCCATTATATAAGATATTGAAGGCCATGTTACCATTTTTTCCTTGGATTGATGCATGTTAGGGAGTTTATATAGTGATTTCTATAGGTTTACAAATAAGACCCACATTAGAGTATAAATATATGAAATGATTCTTTAGGTGTGGTCTTATGATCATATAACTATTATTATACCACTAATATTCTTGACATCAAGATGGAGACTTGAGATCCCATATTCTACATGATGGGTAGTTATACATGTAGATTCCAAATGGATGGGACAACATAAAGTATAGGCAAGATATTGATAGATTATAGGTACCTAATTTGATCTCAAGGCCATATAGAGATCATATGGGGTGGACCAAGGATGCTCATGAGATGAGGTAGATTAGAGTTAGTCATTAGCATCAAGATCATTATATATATTTAAAATGGTTTATGTTTGAGGGGTCACTTGGTAACATAGGATGAGATAGGATATACCTCAAATGCCACATGTGTGGTGACAATTGAGGAAGGCCCTCATATGACCTAGTGAGATATGTACACCTAAACCTAGAGAGTTATAGATATCAAGTGATGATCTAGATATACCAATTATTTATCAAAGGGTAGATGAAAGAGGAATTGTTGATAGGTATATTTTACATTGGGAAATATATTGATTAACACCTATATTTTCACCAATATTAATTATACTATATAATTATAGAGGTAGTGGTGGAGACATGAAAATGCCAAATGGGGCATCTACAAGAGCTGGAGGAGTAATGATAATAGAAGGGGCCCTAGTAGCACCAAGCCCTTTTATCTTATATATATAGTTAAATGTGTGTTATGTAAATGTTTTTTGATTTTATAGTAGATATTTCATTTCATCATCTTCCTTGATCTATCGATCAAGTACCCCATAGCATGGTGGAAGACACTCACCCTTAAGCTCTTGATCAAGTTACCCATACAGATATTATCGATAAGATCCCTCCCCATTATCCTCCCTATAACCATATAGTAATAGAGTTCCATGTTTTGAATTTTCTACTTTTTTTTTGTAGAGTCAACTTGATCAATGGTGATCATAAATGTGACTTTGGACTTATTTTCACACCATCTCCCTAATATGGATGGTACATTAAATAGGGTGAATTTTTAGGTAGATGATTTTACATATAAATTATATCCCTCATCCCAAACTAATGTTTACATTTTTTGTAAAGGATAAAATATCTAATGATGTGGTGTATTGAGTATGCAGGTAGAGGATTAGGTAATATATTTTGAGGCTCATTTAGTGAGAGCAAGCTTATGAGTTGGATACGTAGGTGTTGTACACATGGAACCACCTTTTGTACCCCCCATAATCAATCTTATGGCATTGTTATGTGTACATTGATTGATAACATATGCCTATTAACATAGTTGATAATGGTACATGACACACATATGTGGTGAGAGATATAAAATCATAACCCATCCTAGTATTGACTATAATGTTAGTGGATGGAAGATGAAAATCATCCTTAGGACATGATTTGTTAATTTAAAAAAAATTCAATATATATCCTAATTTTACCATTATTATTGAGAATGGGGATGATATTATACATCCATTAAAAATAATCCATAGGTTTTATGAACCCTACCCTAGGAGCTTAATGACCTCTTATTTCACCATCAACTCCACTTTTGGTTTATTTAGATTGATATTTTGTTTTAAAAGCTTTACATCAAGCATCATGATCATATTATGGATAATTCCCTTAGGTTTGATACCTACCATGTCCATGTAGGAGAAATCAAAATCTTTAGATAACTTGGTGAGTAGTCTCTTATGGTCTTTTACTTATTGAAATGAAATCAAAGACCTGAGGTTTTAGGATTATATGTATTTCATTAGTCCCTATGCTTACATCAATAGTATCTTCAATGAGTGAGTCATTATTAGCTTCAAATTAATCAAGATTATGGGTAATATCAACATCTCCACCTTTCATATTAAAAACATCAAGCTACTCATCATAAGATAATCTTCAACCTTATAGTAAGAATCATAATAATCACCCCAGGGTTAGATACAATATAAAAAGTGAGAGAAACATATCTTATGGTGAAAATACATGAGTTCATCATAATTGTGATGGAACTATAAGATGTCTTTGTAATTTTTAGCTAGGTTGATGACTAGCGTTCTAGTATCCTTCCTTATACAAATGAAGTTTTGGTCATTATACATTTTTGTATGAGGGGATTTGTTATGATAGATGAAGGGATTTGGTGCACTCAATTTTAATTTTAAAACCAAAAGGTATGATCTTTACTTATAGGGTGATCAAGATAACTCTTAATCTTATGCCAAAATAGAAGTTTCCCCTATCATAATGAAGGGCCCAATGATTGTGTTGAATGAATAATAATCATCATAGTGAAGGATAGCTTCTTGATCCTTTAATATCTCCACCATGACAATGTCAATTATATTAGATAACCCTTATTGGATTTCTTGGTCTTGAAATTTAGAGATATGGTAAGTTCTTACTCCCAATGGGTAAGAAAAAATCACAATTAACATGTCCTTTTATAGGATATGAATAATCTTAGTCATAAACACAGTCAAGATGACTCGTATTTTTATATGGTTTTTTTCACCTATCTATTTTATCAACACAACCTCATTTTATTTACGTTTATTTTTTAGCAATACTTTAGGAAGTTTTGTGATTTTAAGCAAAATGACCACATTGGTTTTAGGAGTATCCTTAACCTCATCTAGATGTGGTGGATTGCTTATGTCCTTAGTGGGAAATGGTAGTTGATGTTTAACCTTGGTTTTTTATGCATGGTTGTTTGAATATTGTCAAAGGATTTAGGAGCCCCTTGGGATATAAAAACATTCTTGTGTTTATCAATGGTTTAAGAACCCATCTCCCACATGATGGAATATTATGTATATATTGGGGTCATAGTCCCTAGGCCTTTGGTTTTATCCTTATTAGTCAAACCTTATTGGTTATTACATTAATAAAAAGGTTGTTTGGTTTTGAAATTAAAGGACATGGTCAATGCCCTAAAACTAGTTTTAGTTTTAATATTCCTATTTTAGGGTGGAGGGTGATTGAAATCAACCATATGAATTATTTGTGGAGGATTTTGGTTCATCATATCATTATTAATATTGTTGTTTCAATTATTTTGCTTGGGTTGTTGTTGGCTATCATTGATAGAATTTGGTTTTTTATTATGGTCAATCCCACCATATTTTATGGAATTTATATTTTGGTTAAGTATATTGGGACCTTGGTTGTTAAAATTATTTTAGTTTGTGTTTTAGAATTCCCATTTTTTAGTTAGGGGTAAAAATATGTCCATTGGTCTCATAAGACTAGTAACCACTATCGATAGTCACCTTGTCGATTCATAAATCACTCTTGAGAGCTTCGTCATAAGCTATATAAGGGAATTTTTTCATGTCTTCCCTTATCTCCTTTTAAAAATAGTGGAGGAAAATATCACATAATTCCATTTGATCCATATTTGGTGCATTAGAGGATGAATAAAGAAACTACCACCATCTCATGATGAAATGGGAAAACAATTCATCTTTTTCTGATTTGACATGAAAGGACTCTCAAATTATAGTTTTTAGAATCTTTTTCATATCAAAGGATTTTAAAAATTAGGCCATGAGTTACCAAAAGAGTCAATAAATGCCTCAGGGAGGTGGTAATTCCAGTTGAGAGAATTCCCCTATAGGGTTTTAGGTAGATATTCTCAACAACCCCATTTCAAGATAATATTTATATAATAGTTGTGGTATAAGCTTTGATGTGCATATTGGGTATCCCTACATATAAACTTAGGAAGTCCTGATAAGGAATATGGTAAGATAACTCTTTATATAATTTTATCAAAGGGTTCCTTCAAGTAGTCAACATAAACTCCCATGGAATTTAATTCCTTAGAAGGTGTGATGGGAGAAATTATAAGGGGTTGGTTATGTAAGGACTAGTTGCATAAACATTAGGGGTAATAAGGTATTTATTGAGATGATATATAATAGGTCAAAAAAAGTTATCTATTTGAGTGGACTTGGAGAACATGTGGAAGTAAGACGATAATTGGTTGGAATAATAGGATGTGTTGGTTAAACTAAAGGGGTGTGTGTATTTGATTGGTTAACTAATACATAATTAGAAGAGTTTTACTATGGTGTTTGGTTGGTTACCACATACATAACAGGAACGTAAGGTGGCAACTAGTTTCTAACCATATTAGTTGGAGGGATGTAAGGTGGTACTTAATTGTTTTCCACATTATTAGGAGGGAGGTGGGGAAAAAAGACTCTTGGATAGGGTCTTGGTACACTATAGAAAGGGTGGGTGCCATATGGTTAAGTAATTCATGCATAGGAATATCTCATCAGTTTTAGATTTGGATATGGTTTATTAGGGGATCATTGACATAATATTGATGTAGGTGGTAAGTTGGTGCATGCATAGAACTAAGAGGAGGAAAACATAAATGAGATAAACCTAGTGGCTATTCAAATATTTAATGTGAATCACCAAAATTGAGATTAGTTCATTTTAATATGAATGAATTTTTTATTAAATGACCTCCTTAGTTAGATGCTCAAGTAAGATTGGTTGGTATCTCAATACTATTTGATTAGGGTTTGATGACTCAAAGGGGATGTCATGTTTTTCTCAAGATTTTTAAGAACATTTTGGATGGGAGCAAGAGGATTTTGAGTTGATTGAATTATATTCATCCCATCCTTCAAATAATATATACTTTTAATATAATGATAAATAATATGGTACTTTTTACATCATTATTTTTTACATTGATAGAAGGCCTAATTGTTACCTAGCGACTCATCACACTCCCACTAGTAAGGGTCATATTATTAGATTTAGGATGGTTTATAGAGGCATATGATGGATCACACACTTCATGGATATAAAATCTTGATCTATTAGGAGAATTTAAATTTTGGTTTTAATAATTCATATCCACATTGTGCTTGGGGTTATTAATACTCCAGCTATAGATAAAAGATTTACCTTGGGGTTGAAAACTTATATAAGTGTCAATATTCATACTTATTTAGAATACATCTTGACTAAACATATTTTGGGGTATATGGATACCTGGATATAATTTTGAAAAGGTAGATGGATGGGGAATACAAGTAATAAATTAATAAAAATAGGAAATCACACACTAACTTGTGTACTCAACTTATTAAGTTATGGCTAAGATATCCAACATAATGGATGGATGATGGGTAGAACTAAGGATTGGGTGAATTATTTGTTAGAATGGGGTTTGAATTAATGGGTGGTGAAGTATGTTCAATTTATTACCAAAATATTTATTTTATGCCACATTTCTCATTGAGAGCATCTAATTGGGTGGAAACATAACTCCAAGGTCCCTTAGTGTTAAAAATGTGCAAAACTTCTTAGTAATGATAGAAATGGTAAGGTGAGATTGGTATGGTTGAATATTTCAAAGGATATGTTCAACTCTATCAAGGTGGATATGCCTTTTCAATGTCATACACAAATTTGAATGATATACAATGAGGTTAGTCCTAATGAGAAAAGAAAAAAGATGGGTGACTAGTTGAGAATACTGTTGTATTTATAATCTTAGTTTTGGGGATGGACAAGGATAGGTGGATTGTTTATCTTGTCTTTATATTCTAGATTTTTTAGAAAATATATAATGAGGTATGGGATAGGTATGGAATATAAAATGTCTCTCTTAAGGTCAGTGCTAATTTTAGATTTCATGTTATGTTGGTACTTGGGGCTATAACTCTAGGGGAAATACATATTTTATGGAAATAAGGATGCTCTAGGAGACTCATCCAAGAGGAAAGGTAGTAAAATGTGTAATAATAATATTTTTTTTAGGATATTATGTGATAATAATTTTTATTCTATGAGAATCAAGGTTTTGGGATGCTTGTTATCTTTTGGACAAGGTTTTGATTATTTGTTTGTTTTTTAATTTTTAAAGTTTTAAATGAAGAAGGCTTAAAATACTTATTTTAAATAAATGATTGAAATCAAAGATAAATTAATAATTATAAATATAATTAAAGAGAGATATACAAGTATTTATTTTTATTATTTTAGATATACAAGTATTTATTTTTATTATTTTCTATCACTTTTTAAATGTAAACAATGCTAAGAAAACAAAATTTATCCTAATAATGAAAATGTTCATTTTTGCATTTCCTATATGCAAGATACATTACTTTATTCTTTTTTGGTATTTTAAATCTATGATTGAATTAATTTATTATGATAATTAAGTATTTTTTAAAATGAAATTAGATAAAAAAATCATATTTTTATCCTAAGCTATGAAACTCCCAAGTATCTAGAGATTCTTTTGTATATGCAAGATTAAATTAGCTTTTAGTGTTTTGAATGAATGCACACTAAGTTTGAAAAATTTAATATGAATTAAATGTAAATATATAAATTATTAATTTAATATTTTTTAGTTAAAAATATAATTATTATCTCATGAAAATAAATACTAATATAACAACTTTTGTTTGCCTAGGCTCTTCTATAGTTTCTATGTGCTTGTCTATATAATGTTTTATAAATAAAAGACTTTTTAAAAAATATAATATTATTTGATTAAAATATGAAATTTTTTTATTTCCCCTAGATTTTACCTAATGCATGAATGCAAAACTATGTGATTTTAAGATATCTATGATGTGTATGTAAACAAATCAATAAACTAACTATTATCTTTGATGTAAGAGAAGGGGGAAAAGAGATTTATTTTCCTATATATTATATTTTTCAAATTAAATTAAAATATAATGAATGTAAATAAATTAAACTAGTCTAATCTAATGATATAAAAAAAAAACTAACACTATAAAACCCCAACTTGATCAAGTTGAGACCACATGAAAGAAAGAGATGTAATTGATGTGATTTTATCCAAATCATGATAGCTCCTCCATTAGATAAATGTTGTAAGAAATATATGAATAGGGGTGATGTCAAAATAAAATTATCAAAATTAGAATTAAAAAGGCACAACTCCATAAAAAATACCAGTTGATTGTGGTTGGTTGGTGTAGTTATTGCAATGAATTAGTTACTAATTCAATAACCTCTCTTCTCTGGAACTATATATTCTAGCATGAAAATAATAAAAGATAGAGCTCAGCATCAATGCAAATAGGTTTAATATGTAACAATCTTTGAAGACCAATCTTCAATAAAAATTTTTAGATCTAAAATTAATCTAAAATTTAGATATTTTAACAGAATCATAAAGCTTGAAAGGTTGAGTTCAACTATTGGTTACATGAAACTTAAACTTAATAAGGATGGTTAGTGATCAAAATAATAATGGCAATGAAATGGGTAATCATGAGGTTAACTAAAATTTTAAATAGTTAATAAACTCAAAGAGAAACATGTGAAAGTGTGAAAACCCAAAGTTTAGGAAGTTAGAAATAAACCATGAACAAATTGGTGATAGAACCTCCCTTAATTACAGGTGACGTTTACATAACCTCTACTATCCATATCTTAACTTATTAATACAATTATGAAAACTCCCTAGAGTAATATGCAATTGCATTTTCTATGATGCTTTTGTCATGGTGGTTTGTGAAACTATTAATGTGGTTTCATCACTTTTAGGGTGGTTTCATAATTAATAAGGGTTGTTTCATCCTACTTATAAAGGGTTCAAAAAATAAGACAAGAAATGATAAAAGGACAACAAGAAAGATTTGGGAGGGACCAAGATAGAGATAGGGAAATATTAGGGACTATAATTTTATAGAAACCCCACTTGAGTGAATTTATGAGATCATTGCATCATCATTTGAGATCATATCATAAATATTGCACCTTGAAATTTTTGGGTGCATATACACCATAGTTTGATCCTTAAATAACTATGAATATACCTATTACAAGTAATGTGATACCATTTATTCCTACTATATCTAATATATCTACTAATCATAGAAATCATACACTTGTACAACAAATTTTTTATCTTCAAGCCAAAGTTTCTCAAATAACACAAGGTTTCTCTAGAGTAGGCCATATTATAAACTTTCAAGAATTATTATATATCCCTTTGGCCTAAAATATTTCCCTATAATCCCATAATAACATGATGTTTTTCACCTAAACTTACACCATTTGATGGTAAAGGTGATTTAAAAAAATATCTTAGAGCCTTCCATGTAGTATGTTAAGATTATGTATCTAATGATAAGTTGTTGATAAATATTTATCATAGAAATATTAAGGACTACACCTTAATATGGATTTACAACCTTAATATTTAGTCATTACACACTTATAATAATTTAGATAACCAATCCTTAGCTCATTTGTATATAAACATTGGTAATAAGGTCTCATGTGCCTAAATTATGAAACTTGAATGAGGACCTAATGATCTCATTAGTGACTATGTGCTTCATTATAAGAATTTTCTTTCAAAAATGAAAAATCTTATTTATTAAAATGAATTACATGATATTTTAAACAAAGTATACTTTTTTATATCCATGAGTCTATTATGGTCATTTTTTTCAATCTTTTGATGACATGTGTAATATAGTCAAATAATGTAAGGTCAAACTTCTTGCCAAGAATAAATTAAAGTAAGGTAACAATTATCTAGTCTATTATAATGATAAATTTCAATACAAAACACCACTAAAATATAATACTATAGATATTAATAGTGAGGCTAAATAAATAGTTAATGTAATTTCATAACCTACTAATAATCATGTCCTTTAAGCTCCTCGGTGAAGACCATTTACATAATTATAAGAACCTCTTCATAAGGTGTTGAAATATTTACTTGACTAAAATCTCATATCCTTTCCCCACATATTCATATTAACAATATGATGCCACAACCTAATTTTTTTTATATTAATGCATATTTTTATTGGCATAGATGCACATGAAATTCAACTAATATATTCTTTGACTTATGACATAGTATCGAAGATGTAATTGATAATATTATTATTGAGTTTAACAATAATATAACACCTACTAATTATTTTATTTCATATCCTAATGAAAATTTTATGATATTTTTATCCATTTTAAAAACATGAGGTACAAAAAACCAAGGCTAATTCAAAGGTACATATGACTTAGAATTATATCCTACTTCAACTTCCTATGTTCCTATAAATAGTGAAGCTTATCCTATAGATATTATTATTGGTACACTTAATGAATATAAAAATATAATGACCTATGATTACATGTGAGGGCCACGATTGATTAATATTTTACCAATATAGCCTTATTCATATGTACTTTTATTGACTCACATCTCATATAAATTATTATGGTCAATAATGGGTCAAGTGAAAACATATGTATTGTGACATTAATTACTATTCTTGGGTACACACATAGATATTTGATTAATATGATAAACATAGCAAAAGGATTTCATGAAAAATAACAAAAATATTTTATGGTAATTGTGTTACCACTTATGGACATATGACTATGAATAATTATTTATTAGTTTTTCCAAATATTTGTGCATTTGACATGTTATTTAGATGACCATTGATACATAATATACATGCAAGATCATCTTTTTTAAATCAATGTTTGAATTAAATACTTAATAACAATGTGATTACATTTTTTGATGTTCTATATGAGTACCCTATATATCCCAAGACATTTCCTAATATGAATTAATAGCAACCTATTATACAACATGCATAGGTTATGTCTCCAAAAATAATGTAAATTCCATTGCAACAATAATTGATTTATTTTATTATACCAATTATCTAATGTTCTCTACATCAGTGACTTATTCAAGTTCAACATACATTATCTAGTTCATTGTATCCTATGGTAATCTTACACCAACATTTTGAGCATGTTCCAAAAAGACACTGATCCATTTTCTTAGTATACAATGGAGTCCACAAGTTACTTTAAATACTAGAGATATGCAAAATATATAAGAAAATATCAATCATGCTAAATATTCTATATATTCTATAGCTTGTGAATATTTCTTAAATTATGATAGTGATATAGGTGCCACACCTCAACATGTGACATTTTTATTGATTGATATTGGACCTCCACTTGAGCATCCCATTGATGGGTTCCTAAGTTAATTTTAAAACAATTTATTATACATAACATCTTATGTTTTTCTTTCTTGATCACATTATTCTTAGTTGAATTATCCATTTATCTATTCTTCTATATGTACATGTACATATGTTATTTATTTGATAAATTTTATAGCCCTTGGCTTTCACTTGATTATTGTGTTAAATATCAATTACATATTGATTATTTTTCCTAATTTGTACACTATTGATATCTATCTTACATTTACATTTGCATATACATCTTTTTTATCAATGTGATTTTAGTTTTCATTGATTTGAGACATTTTACACCTCTATATGGCATACTACTTTCGCACTTCTCCATATTGACTATTTATGTCTTATTGTTTATGGAACACTTTGAACATACATGAACGCATTTTTTTTATTCATATACATTTTAAGACATTTATACATTGACTATTTCCTACTAGTATCATACCCCTATTATGATTTTTATTATCTAATACTTTAAGACATGAATTTACCTTACAATAAAAACATATAACTTGATTTCTTTAGAATAATTTCATACTACATTTGGTGTACACAATGTGTTGACATATGATATCAACTATTTATATTCATTTTATTATTATATTTTTTATCCTTTCCCTTAGGCCTTGCTTCATTTTTTAAGTACTTGTTCAACAAAAAGTGTAAAAAAATTAATATTTCAAACTTTCATAAACATTAAAATATCAAAAAAAAAAAAACTAAGACATATTCAAAACATGATTTGATGGTACACATAACTTTTAAATGTTATTTATCATATATATATAGTGGGTTACATGCCCATTTTATATTCAAATGATTTTCATGGTATACATGAGATAGATGCATGACATATAGGTTATACATGACACATGAACAAATAAATTCATGAGATTTTTCACACCAACCTTTTCACATTGGGGGGCATCTTGTTACAATTTTTAGGTTATATATATTTATGACATTCAATTGATCATATTGGTTTACATAGAATTTTTATACATGACTTACTCTTGTTCATACATTTTAGAATGCTACTTCTTATGGACATTGTGCTTTGATATACTAGATGGTGGCATTGACTGATTATTTTTAATAACAATGCTTACTTTAGAATTATTTAATGGTAATGATTGTTACATTTATTGATCATTGATGTATCATATGATGCCTATTCTCTATTTTTTAGGTACACTGATTATGTCTTGTCAAGTTGTGTGTCAATTGTGCTAGAGGATCTTCATGTCCATGTCATGTTTGTTTAGAGTTTAGTTCATGTTGTGTATTATATGATTATGTGTTTATAGATTATTCACTATGATAGTATGTTTATATGCATGTTTACATAAATTACCATGATTTATATCACACATATCTCTATTTTGTGTTTTTTCATGATTTATACTATGCATTTATTGTGATTTTAATTATTTCATGCTTGATTTACATATCTAGCTATATCTAGCAATTGTTTTTAAATGAAATATCATGCATGTATCTTATGCATTATTAATAAAAAATAATTTTATCATGGATTACATGTTTCATATTTTTTTTACTAATAAAAACACTCTATTAAGACATCTTATCATGTTTGTACACATACTTAACATGATTATAATTTTCTATATAACACATGAGGTACATAACTATTTATTTTAAAATGAGTGAATCATAGGCTTCATACCTAATATAAAAATAAGGTCATAAAATGGGATTATTTTAGAGATTCAAACATGTCAAATAGAGAATTCCACATATTATGATAGAATATATGTTTAGATGGTTCATGTTGAACAAATTGAGACATTTTATATGATTTTGAATAAAAATTGAGACATATTTTTCATGACTTTGAATAAAAATTGAGACATTATATAATATTTTGGAACTAATTTTTCCCTTTTGCATCATTTAAGGAATAATTGGATCATATGGTGCATGTATTTTTTTCATGTAAACACTTTTTATATTTTATTTGTTGAATATCAATGGGTAATTATGGTATTATGTGATAACTTTGGGTTTATATCCACCTAAAATGGTTGATGTTTTTACATATGAACTTAATTTTGGGGTTCCAAAAAAGGGTATCTAATTATTTGGATATTGTGGTTGAGCTTCTACATAAGTCAACTTTTAATACCACTTCTTAAGATGGGAAATTGGATAATTTAAAGTTATCAACTTGTAGTTTTATCAATCATATATCCTTGGGGCAAGTTCACCCCATGGTTTTGTCCAAACAAGTTAAACAAGTGACAACTTGATTCACATACCATGAAGTGTATTCACTCATTATCTTTTCAAATTCATTTTTTCAATAATTTAAATGATTTAATTTTGATGATATATTTAATTATAAATGATTATTGTAGGTTTCTCTTGGATTAAATGATATATTTTTGTTGTAATTTTCAACACCAAAAACTATTATCACATGTACTAAATTTATTTATTTTAAAATCAATAATAGATTAAAATGGGGGAATCTGTAGATGCCTATATTTGGAATTTTAAAACATCATATCTAACATACATTAACATAATTGAACATTTCACATATATTTCAAAATTAAGTGTATTTATCTCTATTTTTATACCCATATATTGTCTCAACCAATTTTATTCATTAAATATATGTATTCATGATCAATCGAGATTATACAATAACCATTAAAAATCCTAAATAAACATTATCCATATTTCAAATCCATATTTTTCCATTTTAAGGTAGTTATATTAAACCCATACACTATCAATTATCATAGGTGTCTTCATTTGTAAACATTGTCTAGGAGCTCTTAATGATTATTTTTCAAATTAAAAATCTTCAATAGTTCAGACCAAACATGTATTTTGGGTCAGTCATAGTAATAATTTATGAAGATTCATCTATAAATACAAATCACCCCTAAGTTTATTGCTCACTTTAATGTAACTTCAAAATCACCTATCACTCTCTTTGAACACTGTAAAAATGTATACACCCATCTCAAATCTTTAAGGAGTAGCCATAAATCATTTCATACAGTGATATTTGAATACACAAATTCAAAGTCGCATGGTGTTATGTATCAAAGGTAAAAAGATAAAATTATATTCTAGATTTTTAAATATCTTGCACACACACAATAAGTGGGAGAGAATCCAACCAAAAATATGAACCGCTTTTTAATGGCATCTTGTGGTCCATCAAAATTAATTAGGGTTTTGACAAAAGATACATAAATTAGGAATTTTAGTGTAGGATCATAAATTCTCATGCACATAAAATCACATTGAATATATAGGTATAGGGCTCTAAAAATTATCATACCTCCACTATCCATAGGCCTATTTATAGTAAACTTTGATAGTGTTTATTGGCATAAGTGTTTGACTATATCGACAATGTCTAAAAAGGTTTTCAACAATTTTTTTATTTGAGCACATGATGAATCACATACATAGCATTTCCAATTTTAGGGACAACTTTTATGTGTTATGTACCTAGGTATATTATATATTAATGTATATGGGCTGATGGAGATGTTGTCAGGTTGCACACATCCCCCTTATTTAGTTATATGGGTCTAATATATTAGGATAAATGAGTAATTTGTGGAATTAATGCATTGGGTAATGTTTAGCCTACATTGGGATTGGGAGGTTACCCATCCTTTGCTAGTTAATTAGAGGTCTATAAAGGAAAGGACTATCAATGTAAATAAAGTAAGTGTTGAGTATTCTATTTGGTAGAAGGATATTTTAGGTTATCCCCTTAAAGAGACATTATGGAGTTATTCCTTCCTAAAGGAGTATTGTATGGTGTTGCCCTACCTTAACAATATTATTCTATTTATTCATTTATTGAATATTTGGGAATCATGACCTATCAATATATATTATGTTGTGTTGATCTAAATTATATTCTACATATTCCAATTATTATAATTGTGGATCATAATAAGTAGTATTAGAGCTTTGATTTGGGTAATTTATGTGGGGAAAAACTCTAATTTTTTTGAATCATTAATATCGTACAATCGGTTATGAATTTTTATACAATTTTTTTACTAGAGACGAGTAATATTTTAAAAGAGTCACATTAAAAAATAATATGTTTTATGACTATTTTTGAGGGAGTTATTGATATTTTAGTGTTTATCATAAACTCATCATATCTTCCAAAATTTAAGGAATTTTAAGTGAAATTTTTACTGATTAAGTATTAGCATACAACAAATATATAACCAAAAGTTTGTAATTTTTGGAAAAGTTTCTTGGTAGTTATTATGATTTTAATATTTTTAATAGATTCACTCTATAGGCTAAAATTTACGACTTTATTTTGAAAACTTTTTATTGTAGTTGCAATATCATACATGGAAGATACAATAAAAAATATAGAATGTTTGTATTAGTTTTGCATGAGTTATTAAAAATTTAGGGTGTTTTCATAAAAATAGTCTTTTTTTGCATCATGGATCAAAGGGATTACACACAGTTGGAACATTTGATGGAGAGTTTTTAAAAAAAGCAAAATATTTTGGAGAAGTTGTTTGTGGAAAAAAATTGGCATGTGGGGAAAGAAGAGACTAATGATGATAACCAAGAAGAGAGTAAAGATGAATAAGAAAAAGATGATGAAAAAGATGATGGACATAATGATGATGAGGATGGATCTATATATTATTGAATAAGAGAGGTTGAGGATCATGATGTGGAGAAAGAGGAAGAAAATAATTTTAATGATGGCAATGATGAAGAGCATGTAGGTGATTATGAAGAGTAAGAAGAAAAAAAGCATAATAATAATGATGATGAGGCTACCTTTGGTGTATAATGGGAGATAGGGGATTTTGAATATGAGGAAAAAGGATTAGATGATAAGGGTTTAAATAATTTAGCTCCAAAAAAATTAGAGTTAATTTTTTAGTTTCATGGATGCCTTCAAAATAATAAGGTCATTGTGTCCATAAACCCTACTAGTAACTATAACTTCATCAACATGTAAGTGTCCCAACATCTACAATTTCAAGAAAATAATATCAAGGAGTCTCAAGTAGATAGTAAGAATATTCTAGTTTTTTAAGATTTGAAGCTCGCTTTAGACAAATATGTTTTGAATTTATATTTTTATTATTTTGATATGAATGATGTGGATATGGTTATTGGATATCCATGGTAATAAAATTTAGGAACAATAAATATTAACATTTATAATAATTTCATAAAGTTTTTTTATAGGAAAAAAGGGTAACTTTACAAGATATCAAATCTAGAAAGGCACAAATAGAATAATACCCTTTAGGTAGGGCAACACCATAAAATAATAATTTAGGAAGGAATAAATACACAATTTATCTTTGAGGGGACAACTTCCAATATCCTTATACCAAATATAAGACTAAACAATTTATTTATAATGATATTCACCTCATTTATATAGACCTCTAATTAACTAATAAAGGATGGGTAACCTTTAGAGCCTAATGTAATTTGAACCTTACTCGATACACTAATTCCAAAATTTACTCATTTATACTAATATATTTGACCCATATAAATAACTAATGGGGATTTATTCCACATTTCATCATTTAAATAAACCCATATACATTATAATATCATATCCCTGGGTATAAAACATGTTGAAGTGGGAAGGAATACTATGTACCTATGGATATGATACATAAATGTAGATTCATCAATGAAGATGATGATATGTGGCACAAATCCCCTTGGTTAGTTATATGGGTCCAATATATTAGGATAAATGAGTAACTTTTGGAATTAGTGCATTCGGTAATGGTCAGCCTACATTGGGATTACGAGGTTACCCATAATTTGTTAGTTAATTAGAGTTATATATAAAGGAGGTGAGTATCATTGTAAATAAAGTAAGTGTTGAATATTATATTTTGTATTAGGATATTTGATTTTTTCCCCTCTAAGAGACATTATGGAGTAATTCCTTCCTAAAGGAGTATTGTATGGTGCTACCCTACCTTAAGGGTATTACTCTATTTCTGTATATATTGAATATTTGGTAATATTGGCCTATCAATATATATATATATATATATATATATATATATATATTTGTGTTAATATAAATTATATTATGAATATTATAATTATTATAAGTGTGTATCATAATATTATGAACTTAAGGGTAGCCTCTAAATATATTATGCTTAGATCATCACCCAGACCAAATATGCAAACATGAACACTTCAAATATATGGGTTTATATTAGTTAAAGAAAATTCAATGGTTGGATAATTTAAAATACTAAACATACACCTTATAGGCTTATTCAAAAAATTAAAACATGATGAACTTCTATCCTCATCTCTCCTCTAATGCCCCTTCACTATCTCACTTACCTCATTAAAAAATAACTCTTTTAACCAATTTAAATATTCATCTAACATTTCCAAATTTTTGGGGCATCTCTTTGGCTTCCGTGGTCTAACTAGAACACATAATATCTTGGAAGATTTAAATTTTCATATTTTTCAACATTAAAATCCAAACCCTCAACATCAACTCATTTAAACATGTCACACTTATAAACACAGTCACAAGAAACTTTCATTTGATAAGATAGGAGTTACAGTAAATGATAAATTCAATGTGTATGATGAAAATTAAATCTATAATTAACTTTATAATCTCTGCTACTCACATGTTTATACACTTTAGAATCAACTCTATTGAATCCTTGATTCTAAAGTGATATTCCACATCAAATGATAGATGTCACAACTCTTTATATATTAATGTTTTTAAATCTTAATACATAGCTCATGCTACTCATATAATATGATCTCAAGAAATCTCTCCTACTAGTTTTTATCTAAATTTTAGGATAATCTTCACCAAATATTTTGGACATAAGAGACAATGTAGATTAACAAAATCATATGAAAGATCTCCACAGTATTGTATAGAAAAAGAATACTTTAACAGCATCATACTCAAAGATTCATAATCTTACTCAAATAAGGAAATGGATACAACAAAATAAAAAAAAACTAAAGATAAAATATTTTGTGGTTGATGCAATATTTCACTTCACCTTGGATGCTCCTGCATCATAAACCTAGGGTAATGAAAATTTCCATGAGCTCTTACTCATGAACCCATTGTGAGCTCATTTATAGTATTACCATGTTTTTCAAATTTGAATGCATTTATCTAATTCAAATATTTGATTGATCCATTATTCCACTTGAATAAGTATTCACTATATTTTATGCCCCTTATCTCCTTACCAATTTGAATGTCTATAATGGTTTCCTTTTCTTCATTTTATACTAGTAGAAATAGCTGTCTCTAATCCATGAATGAAAAATTGATGTTTTCACTTATTTTTACTTTAACTTATGGCTATAAATATACTATGTTAAAGATATACAAGATGCCTGCACATTTGGGAATTCTAATTCATAATAATTAGCTGAAAACATCCTAAAATATTTCAAGGCCTGATCTTATTCCACTTGATCTTGTTATACTCACCTTTTAAAAAGCCTCTCCTTGCACAAATGTGCTAAAACCAAGTTCACAACCTTGAAATTCAATGTTATCCTTCACATATTATCATGTTTCTTGTAGTTTAAATCACTCTATTTAAGTCTTCTCTTTACTTCTTTATGCACATCATGCATAAAAAGAGCATAGTCTTCACCTTTCACACTTATCCTACTCATCTCAGTTATACTTCTCAACTCATATACACCTATAGGTTTTCTCCTATAAAATATATAAAAATTACTCAAATGTATGCTTTTTTTGACCAAATCATTGTAAGGAAACTCAATTTTGGCCAACATCAAATCCACTATTTGGGCTTGTCTCAAATGAAAAATCCTGGTATATTTTAAAGACTCTTCTTTACAACCTATATTTTTCCATCTATTTTAGGGTGATAGGTTGAACTAAAGTCTAATATTGTAACCATATTATTTCATAAAACCCTCCAAATTTTCCCAAAAAACTTTATATATCTATATGATACAATACTTCTTGGAAACCCATGTAATCTTACAACTTCTTGAAATAATAAATTCACAATATGTGTGGCATCACTAGTCTTCTTGCATGTTACAACGTGATCCATCTTATAAAATTTATCAATAAAAAATATGGAATCATTACCTCATTATTCTCTTAATAATCCAAGAGCAAAGTTCATACTAAATGCATCCCATGGTCTATTTAGAATTGGTAGTGGCTTATACAAACCAACATTTTTAATTTTTACTTTAGCATGTTGGCAAACTCTACACCTTTGTAAAAATTTATTCACATCCATATTCATTTGATGAAAATAATACTTGTCACTCAACTACAACAAAGTCTTATCATGCCTAAAATGACCATCTAGACCTCTGTTGTGTTTTTATCTCAATAGGTTCTCTCTCATGGAACCTTGAGGTATACATAACTTCCTTCCCTTAGGCTCAAAAACATATTAATTCATGTACTCTAACCATAGAGTTATGTTTGTATTTTTTATATTATTATATTTTTTCCATGTATCTTTTAAATGCAAGTCTTCTTCATACAACTCTTTCATTAATTCAAACATAATGACCTCTACCTTAAGTTCACTCATAAAAAAATTCACCTACTCAAGGCATCTATTAATTTATTGGACTTCCCACTTCTATGTTTGAAAACAAAATAATATAAATGGATAACTCCACCCATTTCATGTTCCTTTGATTGAGATTACCATAGTTATTTATGAATTTTAAAGCATGAGCTTCTATGTAAAAAATGAGCTCCTTTGGGAATACGTTTTTTTTATCACTTCTTGAGGGATTTTAACATTACATATAAATCTTGGTCATATACTAAATAATTATTCTCAACATCATTCAACTTCTCACCAAAATAAGAAATGGGTTTACCTTCATGACTTAACACTACTCTTATGGTTATCTTGCTTGAATCACAACCAACTTAAAACACTTTTCCAAATTCTATCAAGTCTAACACTAGTTGTTACATCAATTTTATTTTCAAAAACTATAAGTTATCATTTAATATAACATTCCATTAAAAAAAATTCACGTCACCTTCATATTTCTCATAATGGATGGACATATGCCATTGAATTTTATAATAAATGTTCTATAAAAACTTTAGAACCCATGGAAACTTATTTCCTAAATCATAATCTTTGGTGAAAGCCACTCCATAATTTCCATCACCTTCTCAATATCTATCCTTAACCCATCTTTTGAGATTACAAACCCTTAAATATATCATCTCCTTTGTCATGAAGTTGTATTCTTCAAATTCACTAACAATTTCTCTTATTTTAACTTAACAAACCCAAATTCAAATTATCTTCGTTATAATGACTTAAAACTAGAATTCCATCTAAATAAACTAACACAAACTTACCCATGAAAGGCTTCAACACATTATTCATGAGTCTCATGAATCTAATTTGGGTATTTAAGAAATTGAATGACATGACCAACCACTCATACAACCCATCATTTATCTTTAATGTGGTTTTACACTCATCCCCTTCTTGTATGTGAATTTGGTTATAACACATTATTTAATTATAACTTGGTGAAGTACCTAACTTAACTCAAACAATCCATTAAGTCATCCATTATTTATAATCAAAACCTATACTTAATGGTGGTCTTATTGATCACATGTGAATCCATACACATTCTCCATTCTACCTTTATTGGGTTATAACAAATTTGGGGATGCACTTAAACTCTATTGAAATAATCTAATTTATATGATCTCTTAAAATTATTTATCTCTTCATTATCCATGTGAGTCAACCTATAGGCTACCTTTTTAGGAAAACTTGCTCCTATCACTAGATCCTTATAATGGCTAAAGCTTATCATAGGGAATAACCCATTAGGTAATTCATTTGAAATAATATCAGCATATTTTGAATTTCCATAGGAAGGTCACTTACCTTAGTAGCATTTACATCTTGCATATCCTTTTAAACTGGAAAAAAGCATGTCTTCTCCTCCTTGTCCACCTTCAAAAACTCTTTAATAGAAACCAACATCACTTTGGAACTATTTTCTAGCTCATATCCCCTATCTCTCAATGGGATTAATGAAAATGTATTTACATCCTTCATTATGGTGTAGGTGTTTGATCTTCCATCATGCACAACACTCCTATCAAAATTCCATGGCCTTCCCAATAGAACATAACACACATCCATGGACATAATATCACATAAGGCATCATCCTTATATGAACCAATTTGAAACCTTACCATACATTTTTCATTCACCAACACTTCATGGCCTTTAAGTAACCATGAAACCTTGTATGGTGTAGGATGTACTGACTATTTATGTCTAATTTTTTCTATCATCTCTTGAGAAACCAAATTATTTATGCTACACTATAAATCACCACATTACAACACTTACCTCAATATTTGTAATTATACCATAATAAACTCTTCTTTTGTGCTAGTTTATTTACCTTATTAGTTGGTTTTAATATTAATCTGTTCAACAATAGATCATCTCCTTGTTCTAGCTCTTATGTGTGTGTGTGTTAGGGATCCAACACTTTATTCATCAATATGAGAAATATGTTTGTTTACTTATGTCCAATTGACACTATTTTGAGGGTTTTATGGACACTCATAGGCTCTGTGTAGCATACATATTTCATTAAAAAAACTTACCTCAAAATCCTCCACCTCTACCTCTTCCAAAGGATCCTATCCTTATATAAGATTAGCCTCCTCTTGTACTTGAGTTATGACTTTGTAAGATAATTACATATCCATTATGGTTTTATTATCCTTTTCTACCCATGCATTATCCTTGTCCACTTGAATTCCTTCATCTACCTCTATAGTTCACTTTTTATTTCATTGACAAATTTTCTTCCACCTTCATTACACTTTGTTAAGTTTCTTCTTCATTTCTTAGATTCAATAGACTAATTTTATTCTAAATTGCAAAATACAGTCCACTCACATATTTGGGTACCTTTTGTTGATCATATTTTATATGTATATATCTTATATTTATTCTATTTAAATCTCTGGTGTAATACTTGATGTTAATATCCTTTTGTCTCAAGATATATAATTTCCTAAACAAACTCATTTAATAATTAGATGTAAATAATTTAGACTTCAACTTTATCAACATCCTATCTCAATATTTTATCTTCTCCTTACATTTATTTTATCTCTTGGCTTGCACATGATCCTAGTATAAAAATGTATGGTTATTCAAATTTTTACAAGTAAACTTCACCTTCTTTAGATCATCCATAGAATCATAGTCCAATTATTTCTCCATTTCTAAGATCCAATTTACAAGCTTCTTAAGATTTAAACTCCCATTGTAGCAAGGTGTCTCTAGCTTTAGTTTATTACCAAGTTTTACCAAAACTCTAAGATACCTATTCTTAGATTCATTTTCCATGTCCTCCACTCCATGATCTAGAGCTACTTCTTCTTCATCCTCAGTCACATCCTCAACATGAATTACTCTTCTTTATGTTATTTTCATCACATCCAACCATACATTTAATCCTATCATCATTTCTACCAAGACTAAAACTCAAGGCCCTATTAGTCTTTCTCATATTCTAATAATATTAACTTTGTGTTTTATCACTTCTCCCAAGTCAAACTTCTCTTACACAGCATGGTAATCAACACAAATAAAATATTGACAAACATATTCCACTAGGAATAATTAACTTTGATACCAAATGATGCAAACATAAATAGGTTATCCATTTAAGGGTAGCCTCTAGATTTTTTATGTTTATATATTCACCAAAATATAAACACACAACTTAGACAAAATATGCAAACTTGAAAACTTTAAACATATAGGTTTTCATTAATTCAAAACATTTCAATTGTTAGATAGTCTACATTAATCCACATATGCCTTACAAGATTATTATAAAAATAAAAACATGAATAATAATGCACATCCCCATCTTTTCTCTACTAGCCCCTTCACTAGCTCACTTATTTCATAAAAACTAACTTCTTTAACCATTTTGAATATTCCTCTAACATTCCTAGCTTTGTCAACTGTATCTTTAGATTCCTTGGTCGCATCAAAACACATAATATCTTGGTGGATTTTTGTTTTCATATTTTTTAGGATTAAATTCCAAACTATCAACATCAGCTCTTTTTAACACATCACACTTACAAACATAATCATAATAAATTATATTTCAATAATTTGAGACTTATAGGAAATCATAAACTTAATGCATATGCATAAAAATTAGTCTCTATTAAACCTTAAAAATATCTACTACTAACTTTTGCATTTTATAATAAACTATGTTAAATCCCTAATGTTCAAATGATATTCTAGGTCAAACAATAGATGCCATAACTCTATGTAAATTAATGTTATTTCTCCATATGACCTAAATATCAACACACAACTCATGATATTTATATAATATGATCTTAATAAGTCTCTCTTACTAGATTATCTATGCATTGAAGGATCATCTTCATAAATGTTTATGACTTAATAGACAATGTAGACTGACAAAAACATATGAAATATATCTATACTCTTGAAAAATAAAGGAATAATTTTACAATATCATATTCAAAGATTCAAAATATTACTCAAACAATAAAACATATAGAACCCAAGACAAAAATCTAAACTAACATATATTTTGGTTGATACAATATTTCACTTCACCTTGGATGCTCCCATCTCAATTTCCATATTTAGTGACAACTTATGTGAGTAATAGGTAGGTATAATTATCTAAGTACAACATTTATCTGTTACTTTTTAATTTTTAAATTAAGTAATAAATAATTCAATCCACCCATTTCAATTCAAATTAATCTATTTATTTCTATATTTTTATAGAATCTAAGTTATTGTATAGTTTCCATTATTTTATATATCTTGGGTATAGAATAAGTAAAACTTAATGTTGTAGAAAATAACTTAATAAATAATGTACTTTGATGGGAATACTCTTTGATATAATAATAAACTACCTTATGATCTATGTGTCCATTATATAAAATAAATGTAGGCATCATAAAACTATAAAGGAGAGGGGTATTGATTACATCATGAGGAATATGATTTGAATGTATAACCTTAGAATTAAGTTTATAATTTAATAACTTGGAAATAAGAAATAAAGTATTCACTTATTTTTGCATGTTACCTATTGTGTGCATCATGTTATCTATCTAATGAATAGAACACCTAAGGGGTTTATTCAATGAACACAACCTAGTATCAACTTCAAACATAATCATAAAATGAAAAGGATAAGTTAAGGGATATTCATCAAAAAACATAAAATCATAATCAATCACATGAGAAGAATGTATACTAGCTATTTCTTTTACTATTTTAAGACTAAGAAGGATTTTGTATAACACATTTTCACATAATGTTGATAATATCATCATTTTAAGTTTTATCACATGCCAAATAAAAATTTTAACTATTCAAAGCATGCATATTTTCCTTAAATAAATATTTATCAATAGTATTACAAGATTTAATGTTGATAATATAAACCTAAAGTAGGCTAAGTAAAGTCAAAAGCTATGAAACAAGCTAGAACAAACCCTAAAAAAGAAGGAATCAAAGAAAACCCTATAAATCATACTAAAATAAGAAAAATAGTAAACCCCATGGGGAACAAGGGAATCAAATAATATGTTAGGTGATAGAAAATAAGGGGTTTCAAAACTTAATTCATTAAAATTAGGGAATAAAGGAGACAAGTCTAGATATAACAATAAATAATAAATTCAAATCTACCTAGAACCAAAATGAGGATAATGTATCTTGAAACTATGAATAATAAATATCAATGAAAGGAAATATAATAAGAGATAAATAATTAAAACAAACACAATTGGGTTATGATAATGAATTGAAATATAGAGAAGTAGACTCTAGATATGTGCAAACTAGAAGTCTAGAATCAAGGTGTCATGTGTAGATGACCATAATTTTGGGACACTTAGCCAAATAAATATGCTCATAAGTACTTGAAAATATTCATTATTAACACATCCTAAACCACATTACTTGTGTATAAATACATGACTCTTATTTTACTTTCCTTTGAGCCATTTACCCAAATGTGAGCTCGACCCTTTATTTACCTCATTAATACACAAAAATTTCAATGTCAAATTATCAAACTACATAAAAAAATGTCTAAGAATATGTATACCTTAGGACAATTGTCCTTGATATGTTAGGACAAGTATACCCTAGGAAAACAAAAATATTTGTCGTGCTCATGTCCACTTAGGTTGGTCATGTCCCACATTAAATAATGGTTAGTTTCTAGATTTGAAATCAATATTTTGGGTCTTTCCACACATTTCATTAGATCGGCTAAATGAAATTATCAAAAACCTTGCATATAAATGATACTAACGTTCATTCATAATCAACAATTGGTATTCAATTCTTTCAAGTTTACACATTATTGCACTTGGAGTTAATATGCTCTATTCTTTCCAAATTTAACATCACTCATAAGGAAAAACCATAATCCAAGTCAAGAGCATTCCAAATCAATTCAAAATCTATCATTCTCGAGCATCAAAGTCATTTTATAGATGCATACACAAAGTCAAACATCATGAATTACACAATCACTCTAGGTGGGAAAACTATGTGGCCTTGATTTCTTTCCTTGGAGTATTGGATGCTTAAATAGTAGTCCATCATAAAGATGGTGATTTAGGTCATTTCAACCCATTATAATCCCCTCTTTTTGTATGTTCTCAAGATATAAAAGTTTCCATATAGTTTTAAATATAGTATAAGACAAACTATGATTTTTGTGTAGCATAATCAAAATTGTTATATCTCAGCTTACTCAATAGGAACATGTAAAAATGTTGTAACCATCAATTTTTCATCAAAATTAACTAAAAATATATATAGTCAATGGACTCAAGGGGTCTTCATTCTTGTTCTCTTTTAGTTGTCCTTTATATAATTATTTTCCATCTTTTTGATGATATATCATTATTATAACTTTTCTTTTTTTGGTATTTTTATGTCAGTCATTTAGAATAGTCATCTAGGATAAGTCATCAGTCAATATATATGAAAAAAAATCATTATTGTCCACTTATAGTGTACTTACACAAAAATATTTTGTTATTTTTTTTCCTAATCGTAAGCATGCATAATTACTTATTTTATTGATATCCACTCCTAGATATTAAAAATAGTTAACTACTTTCCTAAATTGAGTAAAGTTATTATCTTCCTAGTGTTTTCCAAAAGTATTGATTTCATATATTTAGAAATTCTAAAAATCAAAATTGTTAATTATTATACATATTTATCATTCTCATATACTCTAGTTTTACACCTATTATAACACACTATGACTTAACATTCTATAAAAAATGGGGTAAAACATATTTGTGAACCTATACATTTTTTAGCATTGATTTTTTCTATTTTTGTCTTAAAGTTTCATATTAATTTTTTATTATATACATTAAAATATTTTTTTTTAATCTGGTTTTTTATTTTTCATTTTAATTTTCTATTTTTTTGTCTATTTTATTTATTATAAATTTTATTCTTGTAGTATTAAAACATATGGGAGATAACATTCTAATTAAAACAACATTTAGTTTTACTTTATCCATGGTGTGAAGGGTATTTCCCAAATACTCAAGCCATTAGATAACACTATATATGGATTTTATTTTCCACACACCATGGTGTATCACAAATGCCTAGGTTTCTTTTCAACCATATAAAACCTTCAACCATTTTTATTGTAATGCACTAGTAAGAAATTAGCCATGAGAAGTTACTTTAAATGTACCCTAGAGATGGGAAAGTGAAGCTATGGGAACAATATAATCCTAGATATTTTGTGCCTTTTTGTGTAATGTTACTATTTATGACTAGGATTAGTATATCTGAGAGCCTACAATTAAACACACCTTGACTAGTTACACCCCTAATATTATTGAAAATTTTAAAATTTTAAAATTCAAAACATGGTAATAATGAATGAATTTTACTTACACATTTTGAAATTTAGCATTACTTTTTTTTCTTAATTTTTAGACTATTATTTGTATTCATTGTATATGTGCATTAATCAAATTCAAAATTCATAAAATGGATAAAATGTTAAATTTGAAAAATCAAACCTTCTTCATTTCCTATTGTTAAAATACCCAATATAAGTTATTAATTATCACTATAAAATGTAAAATCACATTCCTAACTTATTTTTTTCCTCCTAATACTAGGCCTTAAGGTTATCTTAATCATATTCATGTTCATATTATTCACCCAAGCCTCATATTAGATTACAATGTCCATATTGATAACACTAGATGAGGATGAGTACCTCACCCACCCCACCATAATTAATGCATTAAACACATTACTCCATAACCCCACCACCTCCCATAATTAAATTAAACAAATCTAATATTTATGACATGATTTATTAACTCAAGAATACCCTTACTAAATTTTTTATTTTGGAGCTATTAAAAATATTAACAATTTTCCAAAGATATCTTATATGATGTTTTGAGCAGTGCAACTCTTTCTAGTTATAAATATTCAACATAATTTGATTATATCATGAAATAAATCAAGGATTCAACAAGGTCATCACCTTAAATAATTAATAATTATCTTATAAACACATCATAGATGAGGATCTTCCATTATTCATTCAATCTTAGATATATGGAAAGATAATCAAGTGTTCACTAGTCTAAAATTGTTCAAGAGTAAATATTTTTAGATATACTATCGTTTAAAAATTGGGTATTGATTTGAATATAATTCAAAAATAATATCAAAATATTAAGTGAGTTTATAATACACCTTTCCAAACACATGGAGTTATCACATTGGACCTACTAGTAAGCATTGAAATAGTGCATATTATTTTCTAAGTCATGTTTAGCAAATTATAGTACAATTTAATTATGGAGAAACTTTATATTCATTATATGGAGGACATACATTATATAATCCATTTATGTAGAAAATTTATATATGATGGATATGAATATTCTCTTATAATAGATGACACACATATTATATACTACTAAATAACTCAATCACAACTTGAGGATCATTCTATTATACCACATGCACAACCCATCAAACTTGATCTCATACACACATATGAGGTGGGTGAGTCAATAATAGAACATGATAAAGAACCAATAACAAGCATTCAATAAGATACATCTAAAGTGTTACCTGTCATTATCTAAAAAGAGGAAAATTACTAGATCTCCCTCTTTTGGACAATTCCAAATATCCTAATTGCATAGTTACATATTGGTATGATAGTGATGGTGATGATATGAAAGATAAAATATATTTTAAGTTTTATAATCTAAATTTAAATCATGTTGATCCTAAAAAATGATTATATCATATTATATTCACACATGTGGGAGTTGAAACATATTGTAAAAACTCATATATAGTAAAAAGGGATAAATCAAATAATATTATGCGGACATAATCTTCTAAGGACAAAGGAAATACAATAGTTTTAAACAATAAACATAATAAAAATACCAATACTCGTTACAATATTAATTCACATAAATAACAAGAAAAAAATAGGCTTTATGTCTAAGGTTACATCACTTGAAGACAAGACTCTAGATACTCTCAAGCATAAGAATATTATAGATAATGTTGCATCTGTTCCATAAAAATTATAATAAAAAAAATGGCACAAGGTGAACAAGATATGTTATTAAATGAGAAGATCAAAAGGGACTAATTACAAGCAGAAAAATTAGAACAAGAAATGTTACAAAGAGAACATGATGACCAAAATAGGTTACTTAAATATAACATACAAAAGGAAAACATTATAAAGGAGCAATAATTACAAGAGCAAACACAAAAAGATAAATTTCAAAAAAATTAAAAATAAGCACCACAACATCTTCAAAAAAGGGTTTATTGTAAATAAAACTCACCAACAAGATACAACAAATACGGTTAATATGGTCTCAAAAGAGTAAGTTAAAAAACATTCATAATATCTAGAGCCTTTGATTATTAATACCCACATTGACAATAAGAAATGCACAGATGTTGAGATCACATATTTTCATGAGGACAATATATTATCATGACACTCCTTCAATATATGGGGTATGACAAACAATATTTGGTTAATATTATTGAGCCTCATTGTTGAATCAGATCTATCAAATTTGTGGTATCACTTGGTTCAAAATCATGTTATATCACATTTCATGTTGATGTAACATTGGATAAATACAATGCAAAATCGATAAAATCATGGATGAAATTAGTGGGGAAAACATTGGGAAAAGGCCATGCTTATATCACATTTAAGCATGAAGTTATAATGGTTATTTTTTCAAGAGAATATGAATCCATGTTAGATCAAACAAAATAGAATACTTCTTCAGCTATCATTATAATAAAGACATCTAATATAATCATAGTAGAATCACATGATATGTCACAAAGGACATCAAAAAATTTAGTAACACACTATGGTTTCATTGGATTTACATATACAAATACAAATAATGTCCAAAGTGGAATTTAAAAATTATAAGACTAAGAATATGATTATGATTACATATAAGAGTAGCATGATAATTTTGATAACATATGACCTATATAATAGCATACCATCCCAATTGGTGGTTGAACATAGAATCTAAATGGTGACTAAATATGTTATATAATAACTCCATGGGAATGTATCATATACCAAGTTATTGGTTAATCCTACCATATTTTAAACTATACATAATCTTCCTCATATCTACTTATCCTTTTCTCTTATCTTATTATTTTACTCCTTTGCTTTTTCTATCCCTATATAAACATCCACAACATTCATCCTATAGTTCACATCTACTTTAGTATTATTGAGTATAAATTATTCGTACATATTTTGAGATTACATTATTTCACACTCTTACATACTACATGTGTAGACTTTGAATCTTTCCTAGTGGGGGAATACAAATTCTTATCTTCACATATGATATTTAGCTACATTGTTATGACACAGATATACACAACGACATATTTATTGCCTTCACTTTCTTCACATTGCCATGATATCACATCTAGTGTGCACTATGCCTTGACACTTTTTGAGGACTATTCAGATCCCTACCTCTTTTTTTAGGCCTTGTTACTTGTCTTTTACATATATATCAAAAATAAAAAAACATTAAAAATATTTTAAAAAATAAAATGAGGACCTAAGCATGATATTAGATGCTAGTTGTATCTTAGGAGTTAAAAGAGAATACAAATGTTTATTAGTTATTTGTTGGTAAAAATAATAAGAATCCATTCATAAAAAATATACTACAACTAGACACTATTTCCTAAGAAGTAGGGGTAATATATCATAATAAACAAGATCATAAAATAAAGATGACAATAATATAAGTAATTTACCTCCTTTTTTGAATTTTATGTCCACTTGTTGGCATAAGGATGTTTGTGATCCATCTATGACATTAGAGACTATTGTTAATGTTTATCCATGGTTTTATCTCTTATCCAAGGGTCACTTGTGTCCTTGTGTGAATCTTGGCATAAAATGACCATTATAACTCTACTCTTAATGGCTTGTTGAAGGTATTCTAGTCGAATAACCTTACACACAAAATCTTTTTGGCATATGGTGTGGGAAATTGTATATATATCTATAAGAACTAAATATAAACCTAAGGAGGTTAGGATAAATTATAAATTTGTTTGAGTCTATAATAACCTAGGTTGAGTTAGACTAACCCTAGGTTGGGTCAAAGCATTCATGAAATCTTGACTCCTTAGATTTAGATAATTGTGATCCATGACAACTCACTTTAGATATTTTTGAGGTTATGACTCACCCTTTTAGAGTATTTATGAATTAATAAATAACTTTATTATCTCTTTTGACTTCATATTTGACTAAAATTCCTTTTTTGATAAATGAAATTCACTAATTCAACTTGGAATTTTTACTTAGGCAAGTTAATTAGGATTGTAATGTAATTAATATTGATTAGTGCTTTTTGGATTTTGGTAATTATTTTAAATGTTTTTAATTAATATCTCTAAAGGCTAAAAGTGTCAAATTAATAGGTCATAATTTGACTAGGATTAAAACCAAACAAGGTTATGGGTGCATACAGGGTAATACCCAAAATAAGCAAGCTGCACCATGTTTAAGAGTAATTAAATCCCTTACATAGATGAATTTGGGCATTAAAGTGATTTTTAGGCTTAAATTATGTTGTGTAGTATAAATTAAATTGAATCCCAATTTAAGTTACCAAAATTGAGTATCTATAGCTTGCCCCTATTTAAGAAGGCATTATGAGACATAGGTATAGTAACGTATTTTCAAAGAATGCAAATTTTATTAATCTAAATGGTTCACGTCCCAAAGGTAAATAGATAAACCCTTGATTCCCCCTCAAGGGAGCATGCATAAAAATAGAGTCATTGAGTGTTCCCTAAAAATCAATAAAATGAAATGATTTAGTGAAAAAAGGGTGAAAATACTAAATTACCCAAAGGCTATTATAAATAGTAATGGTGGAAAAGTCACTAATTTTACCAAAGGTGGTTATAATTAGTAGTAAATGGTGTTACATTGGTTTTACCAAAGGTGTTTATAAGTAGTGGCACAGGCATTTACCCTGGTAGGATGATGGGATGAACAATAATTTTCCCAAAGGTTGCTATAATTAGTAAGAGAATTTAAGACACTAATTTTCCTAAAGGCATTTATAATCATTATTATAGGATGAAAAATTAATGAATTACCCATAGATTATTATAATCATTAAATTTCTCAAAAAATAATGATTTGACCAAAGGTGGTTATAATCACGTGATTTAAAATAAGTTTGCCCCAGAAAGGTAGAATAGAGATTTTATCAATTGCTTTTTTTTGTTTCACTAAGGCAAATTGGCAAGGGTAGCTTATGCTAAAAAATCATAAAATGGATTTATGATGAGATGGAAAATAATAATAACACATGTATAGCTTAAATTTGAGTTCATAGATGCACATTTGAACAAACATGAGGTATAGTTAAAAAAATAGTGTTATTAAATGGGTCTCAAGAGAGGCCCAAAAAGATGCTTTGGTTATAATAAAACCAAAAAATAGGGAACTTAGGATTGAATTGCATGAAAAATATGTCAAAAATGTTAAAGATACACTTTTTGGAGCACACAAAATGAACTATAGGCACATGGGGTGAAAATTCAAAATTTTGGCTATATTCTCACCCCTTCGGTGAAAAAAAATCATTTTCACCATGGCCTATTGGATTTCCTAAGTTATGGATTTTTATGTATTGAGATAATAAAAATGGCATGGAGGAGCTAGACGCCACATTTAATAGTATGTAAGAGAGCACATCCAACCACCCCATGATAGATCACTAGTAAGTATTCCAAACATGTCTTTAATGTCATTTTTATCACATTTAATGTTAGTTTTAAGTCAAAGAATGGTGAATTAATCATTTTTATTTTAGGGGAAATGATGGATTTTCAAAGGAAAATGGTGATTTCGTACGAATTCATCATTACTAGAAATGATGGAATCACCTAAATTAGGTGGAAATCAATGAAATGGAAATTTTACCCACTTTTAGTTGAAGTTGAAATTTTTTTTGAAAATGAAAATAGTGATATCACCTAAAAAGGTGAAATATCACCTATATGATTACTTCACCATTTAGGAAAATGATAACTTCACGCTGGAAGACAAAAATAGTTGGTCTATAGACTCAATACAGATCTGACCCCTTAGAGAGGGTCGATTAGGTTTAGTAGGCTAGGTTTAGGCTCAAGTAACTACATATAGTTAGGTTGACACTATACTTTATTATAGAGGATATGGTTTCCTTCTTATATACAACTTCACAACATGGCATGGACGCTAGTCATTTGGGTAGATTAGGCATACTTGAGTGTATTGGTTGAGCACTAACATAGTGAAACTTCTACCTTCTACATGACTAATAGAGAGGTAAATGTGATACTTGAGAATACCTGATATATCCTAAAGCTATTTATGTAGGGATAAAAACTATTCTAGATACCACCATCATAGCAATAGATGGTTTTTGATGACTTGGTTAGTT